>SJXQ01009189.1:0-168859 GCA_006408695.1 Aepyceros melampus | reverse complement strand
CGAGGGGGGAGGTGGGGGTCGGGATTGGGAGTTCATGTACACTTGTGGCTGATTCATGTCAATGTTTAGCAAAACGAATAAAGTATTGTAAAGCAAAAAAAAATAAAATAAAATAAAATACATCCTGGCACCAAAAAAATAAATAAATAAAAATAAAATTATTATTGGAAAAAAAAAAATAAATGATGTTCGAAACGTATTCTAAATGATGAGTTGCTAATTTAATGAGTTAAACACTTTATTTAGCATTATAATGTTACTTCTCCTTAATTAGTAAGATGGTTAAAAATTTTCCACATGTTCATTTTCTAAGTATATTTCCTCTTTGGTGAATGGTGTGTTTCTTTGAAATTGTATTTATTACTTCTTTTTAGTAGTTGTTTTTGTAAATTAAGATGTATATAGTGTAGCTTTTTCTGCAGGTCATTTTAGAAATAAATGTACCATGTTGCACTATGATATCATACTTCCCTTTGAAAGTCTAAACCAACTTACAATGACTCATTTTTTAAAAATAGTTTTTGCATTATTAAATTCTGAACATTAAATGTCTTAAATAATAGCATCAGATCTATTTTATTTTCCAATCTTGAGCCTATTTTAAAGGATTCTTTTAGGTAAAAAGATGTTTTGTGGTTACAAACTAATCTTGAGTCCAAAAAATAGTCTGTGAATTTTGGCTCTACCACTTAAAAAAGCTTTTAAAAGTATAATTTTCTTGATATCTAACCTTTAGTTTCTCTTTTGAAAACAACAGTATATAATAATACTTTAAAAGTGACTATGAGAGCCAAGCACTATTATAAGCACTTTGGAGTGAAAAAAAAAAAAAAACAGAAAAAAAGACTTTTTTATAATAGTATTATATTTTACCAAACTTAGAAAACAAATTAACAGAGTATTATATGTCATGTCTCAAGTAATAAAGATTACTGTAAAGGAAAACAATGTAAGGAAACAATAAAGAAAACTATGGAAGGTATAATTTTAGTTTGAAAATCCAACCTTTGAAGAGGTAGGCAGGTATCTAAACCAAGTGGGCAGTGACTCCTATAGGCGACTATCAGAGAACTAGTCTAGTGGAGGACACAGGGAAATAGCAAGTGTAAATTCTCTGGTGTGGAACACTGATATTTCAGGAAAAGCAAAACAAACAACGAAACTAGTTTGACCCGATGATCAAGGAAAGCATTGTAAGAATTGAGGAAGGAGACACTTGGTTTAATGATGCCTAACAATGATATAATTTGGTGAAGTTCTCCTAAGAATTATAAAAAATATTACAAATATAAATTATATGAGAAAGTGAATATTTAATTAGAATGAAAAATTAAAAGTATTGTAAATTTTAAAAAGGTAAAACACCACAAGTATTTTCCCACATGACACAAAGAAACATAGCCTCCTTCTCTGTAACATCTTCAAGACTTCTTAGAATTTTTCATATATAGACATGACTCATATATATTGTGTGTTTCATTCCAGATGACCTCAATAAGGTACATACTGGAATAAAGTGAGTCATATTTTATTTCCCCTTGTATGTCTATGTATACACTAATAGTTAATAGTCTATTAAAGTGTGCAACAGCGTTATGCTTAGAAACAGTGATTGTACTTTAATTTAAAAATATTTTTTGAGAAAAAGTGCTAGTCATCATGAGCCTTCAGTGAGTTAATCTTTTTTACTAGTGGAGGGTCTCATCTCAGTGATAATGGCTGTTAACTGATCAGGGTGGTTTTTCCTGAAGGCTGGAGTGGTTGTGGCAATTTCTTATAATAAGACAACAATGAAATTTGCCACATCAACTGGCTTTTCCTTTCAGGAACATTTCTCTGCAGCATGTAATGCTGTTTGATAGCATTTTATCCACAGAACTTTCTTCACAACTAGAATAAATCCTTTCAAATATTGCCTAACTTCATAAAGTTCATATAATAATCTAAACATGTCCTAAAAACTCTGTTGTCATTTCAAGAATCTTCACAGCATCTTCACCAAAAGTGGATTCCATCCCAGGAGACCACTTTCTTCTCTCATCCATAAGAAGCACCTCCTCACCCATATAAGTTTTATCATGATATGACAGTAATTTGGTCACATCTTCACTTTTAATTCCAATTCTCTTGCTATTTCTACAACATCTGCCATGACATACTTTTCTGGAGTCTTGAACCCCTCAAAGCCGTACATGAAGGGTGGAATCAACTTCCAAACTCTTGTTAATGTTGGTATTTTGCCTCTTTTCCTGAATCATGAAGGTTGATAATGGCATCTAGAATACTGTCCAGATTTTTCCTAGTTCCATCAGAGAAATCATTGTGCCTGGCAGCTATAGACTTACAAAATATAATTCTTAAATGATAAAACTGAAAAATAGAAGTTACTCAATCCATGGCCTAGAGAACTGCAGAACTGACGTTGTGTTAGTAGGCATGAAAACACTGGTTTTATTATACATCACTCTTGGGTGAATAGGTGCATTATCAATGAAAAGCAATATTTTGAAAGGAATCTTTTTTTTTTTCCCTTTCTGGGTAGTAGTTCTCAACTGTGGGTTTACTATTTAGTAAACCAAGTTGTAAACAGATGTGTAAATAGACTTTATTGTTCCATTTATACAGCACAGGCAGAGTCATTTTAATATGACTTTTAAGGGTCTTGGAACTTTCCAAATGTTAAGTGAACATTCAGTTCAAGTAACCAGCTGCATTACCACTACTAAGAGGGTCAGCCTGTCTTTGGAAGCTTTGAAGTCAGGCATTGACTTCTCCGTGCTAGCAATGAAAATCCTAGACGCATTCTGTTCAAACAGAAGTCTCTTTCATCTTCACTGAAAATCTGTTTTTTAGTACAGTCAATTCATTAATTATATTCTGGATAACTTGCTTCAGCTTTTACAGGAGCACCTGCTGCTTCACTTATGACTTTCATGTTAGAACGACAGCTTCTTTACCTAAGCCTCATGAACCAACCTCTGTTAGCTTCAGATTTTTCTTTACCTTCCTTAACACCCCCAGGATTCACAGTGTTAAGGAGAATTAGGGCCTTGCTCTGGATTGTGCTCAGTAACTCAGTCTTATCTGAATCTTTGTGACCCCATGGACTGTAGCCCACCAGGCACCTCTGTCCACGGGGATTCTCCAGGTAAGAAAACTGGATTGAGTTGCCATGCCCCGCTTCAGGGAATCTTCCCAACCTAGGGATCGAACCCAGGTCTCCCACATTACAGGCAGATTCTTTACTGAGCCAACAAGCAATAAGGGAAAATTGTGGTTGATCTGACCATCTATTCAGAACACTAAAATTTTCCCTGTATCAACAATAACGCTGCTTTGCTTTCTTATCATCTGTGTGTTCACTTGAGTAGCACTGTTCATTTCTTCATAGAACTTCTCCTTTGTATTCACCACTTGGCTAACTGGTACAGAACTCTAGCTTTTGGCCTATCTTTGTTTCTAGACAAGTCATTCTCACTAAACTTAATCCTTCACAGCTTTTGATTTGACTACATCTCCCTTTCATTTGAAAACTTAAGACACCATTGCAGGGTTATTAATTAGCCAAATTTTGACACTGCTGTGTCTCAGGGAGTAGGGAGGCCTGAGAATAGGGAGAAAGATGTGTGAATGGTCAGTCACTGGAATAATCAGAAGAGGGGGCCCTGAGGAGAGGGAAAAGGATGTGGGAACGGTCAGTGAGTGGAGTAGTCAGATCACATGCAGTATTTATCATTAAACTTTCTGTCTTCTTATTGTGCAGTTCGTGGCACCCCAAAACAGTTGCCTAAAACAATGGTAATCGTAACATCAAAGATCACAGAGAACCATAGCAAATGGAATACTAATGAAAATGTTTGAAATACTGGTAAAATTACCAAAATATAACACAAAGAGGTGAAGTGAGCAAATAGTATTGGAAAAATTGTGCTAAAGGACTTACTTGAGGCAGGGTTATCAAAAATCTTCAATTTGTAAAAAATTCACTATCGGCAAGGTAAAATAAAATAAAGCATAATAAACTGTGGTGTGGTTATATTCATCCAGTCTTTAAGCTCATGAGATGTAAGTAATGTCTTTCCTGTTGAAACAAAAGCTACCAGCAAAACAATATACTCAACCTTGCTTTCAAAAAAAAAAAAAATTCTAGGAATGACCTGACATATTTGACTATTCGTATTTAAAAGCCTCAGTTTAAACACATCTGTTTTGTTCTCTATAAGTGAGATAACAAAAATAAAGCAAAAACAAACTGGTTTTCCATGAAATCAGTGCTTACAGTAAAGTTCATTACAAAAGAATCATCATAATTCTGAAGAAGTACACAGAATTAACTTGCTTCTGCTTTCACAAGTACTCTTTTGATCAGCCAACTAATAGCTTTCTTTATAATATTTTCATTTTTGTTGTGCTTAAAGTTTCCAATTTGGGTGTATCGTGATCAATTTTTTTCTGCTCGTTAATTATCACTTTATTATCTATAGTTCTTGACTATAATGTTGCTTTTCATTACTTTTACTTTTTATGAATTTTAACATTAAAGTCTTCAGTTTAATTGTAGTACAGAAAGTGACTCTTTTGATATTTTCAAGATTTTTTGTTAACTTTTTATGGCTTTGTCTTCTTTATTTTGATAATGCTTTATTTTCATATTCAAATGGTATAACTGCTAATTATGGAATATATAAAAATTTATATTAATTTATGACATATCATGGAGAAGGCGATGGCACCCCACTCCAGTACTCTT
Source organism: Aepyceros melampus (assembly GCA_006408695.1). Taxonomy (NCBI): domain Eukaryota; kingdom Metazoa; phylum Chordata; class Mammalia; order Artiodactyla; family Bovidae; genus Aepyceros; species Aepyceros melampus. Next base: position 164,109 of record SJXQ01009189.1, on the reverse strand, counting down.
GTCTGGAAATTTCCATGTGCGGAGGAGCCTGGTGGGCTGAAGTCCATTGGATTGCTAAGAGTCAGACACGACTGAGCGACTTCACTTTCACCTTTCACTTTCATGCATAAGAGAAGGAAATGGCAACCCACTCCAGTGTTCTTGCCTGGAGAATCCCAGGGACGGGGGAGCCTAGTGGGCTGCCATCTATAGGGTTGCACCGAGTTGGACATGACTGAAGTGACTCAGCAGCAACAGAATGACACATCAAGAGGTTTAAATTTTTTACCACACTGTATTGAGTCAGGGTCAAGAGGAGCTACTCCACATTCAAGGTCAGGAGAGGTGACCTTGTCCAAGGTGAGGAGCAGCAGCTGCGCTTTGCTGGAGCAGCCGTGAAGAGATACCCTACATCCAAGGTACGAGAAACTCAAGTAAGACGGCAGGTGTTGTGAGAGGGCATCAGAGGGCAGACACACTGAAACCATCATCACACAACACTAGTCAATCTGATCACATGGACCACAGCCTTGGCTAACTCAATGAAACTAAGCCATGCCCTGTGGGGCCGCCCAAGCGGACGGGGTCATGGTGGAGACATCTGACAGAATGTGGTCCACTGGAGAAGGAAATTGCAAACTACTTCAGTATTCTTGCCTTGAGAACTTCATGAACAGTATGAAAAGGCAAAATGATAGGATACCGAAAAGGAAATTCCCCAGGTTGGTAGGTGCCCAATATGCTACTGGAGATCAGTGGAGAAATAACTCCAGAGAGAATGAAGGGATGGAGCCAAAGCAAGAACAATACCCAGCTGTGGATGTGACTGGTGATAGAAGCAACGTCCGATGCTGTAAAGAGCAATATTGCATAGGAACTTGGAATGTCAGGTCCATGAATCAAGGCAAATTGGAAGTGGTCAAGCAGGAGATGGCAAGAGTGAACGTCAACATTCTAGGGATCAGCTAACTAAAATGAACTGGAATGAGTGAATTTAACTCAGACGACCATTATATCTACTACTGTGGGCAGGAAGGATTCTCTTAGAAGAAATGGGGTGCCCATGATGGCCAACAAAAGAGTCTGAAATGCAGTAGTTGGATGCAATCTCAGAAACGACAGAATGATCTCTGTTCGTTTCCATGGCAAACCATTCAATATTATGGTAATCCAAGTCTATGCCCTAACCAGTAATGCTGAAGAAGCTGAAGTTGAATGGTTCTATGAAGACCTACAAGACCTTTTAGAACTAACATGCCAAAAAGATGTCCTTTTCATTATAGGGGACTGGAATGCAAAAGTAGGAAGTCAAGAAACATCTGGAGTAACAGGCAAATTTGGCCTTGGAGTATGGAATGAAGCAGGGCAAAGTTTCATAGAGTTTTGCCAAGAGAACGCACTAGTCATAGCAAACACCCTCTTCCAACAACACAAGAGAAGACTTCACATGGACATCACCAGATGGTCAACACCGAAATCTGATTGATTATATTCATTGCAGCCAAAGATAGAGAAGCTATATCCAGTCAACAAAAACAAGACAGGGATCTGACTGTGGCTCAGTTCATTAACTCCTTATTGCCAAATTCAGACTTAAATGAAGAAAGTAGGGAAAACTGCTAGACCATTCAGGTCTGACCTAAGTCAATCCCTTATGATTATACAGTGGAAATGAGAAATAGATTCAAGGGACTAGATCTGATAGACAGAGTACCTAATGAACTATGGACGGAGGTTCGTGACATTGTACAGGAGACAGGGATTAAGACCATCCCCATGGAAAAGAAATGCAAAAGAGCAAAATGGCTGTCTGAGGAGGCTTTAAAAATATCTGTGGAAAGAAGAGAAGGAAAAAAGGAAAGATACTTCCATTTGAATGCAGACTTCCAAAGAAAAGCAAGTAGAGATAAGAAAGCCTTCTTCAGCAATCAATGCAAAGAAATAGAGGAAAACAGCAGAATGGGAAAGACTAGAGATCTCTTCAAGAAAATTAGAGATACCAAGGGAACATTTCATGCAAAGATGGGCTCAATAAAGGACAGAAATGGTCTAGACCTAACAGAAGCAGAAGAGATTAAGAAGAGGTGGAAAGAATACACAGAAGATCTATACAGAAAAGCTCTTCATGACCCAGATAATCATGATGGTATGATCACTCACCTAGAGTCAGACATCCTAGAATGTGAAATCAAGTGGGCTTTAGAAAGCATCACTATGAACAAAGCTAGTGGAGGTGATGGGATTCCAGTTGAGCTATTTCAAATCCTGAAAGATGATGCTGTGAAAGAGCTACACTCAATATGCCAGCAAATTTGGAAAACTCAGCAGTGGCCATAGGAATGGAAAGGGTCAGTTTTCATTCCAATCCCAAAGAAAGGCAATGCCAAAGAATGCTCAACTACCGCACAATTGCACTCATTTCACATGCTAGTAAAGTAATGCTCAAAATTCTCCAAGCCAGGCTTCAGCAATATGTGAACCGTGAACTTCCTGATGTTCAAGCTGGTTTTAGAAAAGGCAGAGCAACCAGAGATCAAACTGCCAACATCTACTGTATCAGCAAAAAAGCAAGAGAGTTCCAGAAAAACGTCTATTTCTGCTTTATTGACTATGCCAAAGTCTTGACTGTGTGGATTACAATAAACTATGGAAAATTCTGAAAGAGATGGTAATACCAGACCACCTGACCTGCCATGAATGGATGTGAGAGTTGGACTGTGAAGAAGGCTGAGCACTGAAGAATTGATGATTTTGAACTGTGGTGTTGGAGAAGACTCTTGAGAGTCCCTTGGACTGCAAGGAGAACCAACCAGTCCATTCTGAAGGAGATCAGCCCTGGGATTTCTTTGGAGGGAATGCTGCTGAAGCTGAAACTCCAGTACTTTGGCCATCTCATGCGAAAAGTTGACTCATTGGAAGACTCTGATGCTGGGAGGGATTGGGGGCAGGAAGAGAAGGGGACGACCGAGGATGAGATGGCTGGATGGCATCACTGACTTGATGGACGTGATTCTGAGTGAACTCCAGGAGCTGGTGATGAACAGGTAGGCCTGGTGTGCTGCGATTCATGGGGTCGCAAAAAGTCAGACACGACTGAACAACTGAACTGAACTCAAATGACCTGCCTCTTGAGAAACCTGTACGCAGTTCAGGTAGCAACAGTTAGAACTAGACATGGAACAACAGACTGGTTCCATAGGAATAGGAGTACGTCAAGGCTGTATATTCTCACCTTGCTTATTTAACTTATATGCAGAGTACATCATGAGAAACCCTGGGCTAGAATAAGCACAAGCTTGAATCAAGATTGCCAGGAGAAATATTAATAACCTTAGCTATGCAGGTGACATCACCCTTATGGCTGAAAGTGAAGAGGAACTAAAACCTCTTGATGAAAGTGAAAGAGGATAGTAAAAAGTTGGCTTAAAGCTCAACATTCAGAAAACTAAGATCATGGCATCTGGTCCCATCACTTCATGGGAAATAGATGGGGAAACAGTGGAAACAGTGTTTATTTTGGGAGGCTCCAAAATCACTGCAGACGGTGACTGCAGCCATGAAATTAAAAGATGCTTACTCCTTTGAAGGAAAGTTATGACCAACCCAGATAGCATATTCAAAAGCAGAAACATTACTTTGCCACAAAGTCCATCTAGTCAAGGCTATGGTTTTCCAGGAGTCATGTATGGATGGGAGAGTTGGACTGTGAAGAAAGCTGAGCACCAAAGATTGATGCTTTTGAACCGTGGTGCTGGAGAAGACTCTTGAGAGTCCCTTGGACTGCAAGGAGATCCAACCAGTCCATTCTAAAGGAGATCAGCCCTGGATGTTCATTGAGGGACTCATAGTGAGGCTGAAACTCCAATACTTGGCCACCTCATGCAAAGAGTTGACTCACTAGAAAAGACCTTGATGCTTTGAGGGATTGAGTGCAGGAAGAGAAAGGGATGACAGAAGATGAGATGGCTGGATGGCATCACCGACTTGATGCACATAAGTTGTGTCAACTCCAGGAATTGATGATGGACAGGGAGGCCTGGCATGCTGTGATTCATGGGGTCGCAAAGAGTCGGACATGACTGAGCAACTGAACTGAGCTAATTTTCTCTCATGGCATATAAGTTGATTTATTAATAAATACTGGAGTTTTATCAGTGGAAAACTTGTTTTCAGCCAGTTTCACTGCATCAGGAGTAATACAGCATGCTGTATTTTGGAACTACCAGTTTCTCTCAAAAGAAATTATTAGGTAATACGCTAATATGTAAAGTGTAATTTTGGGGATGAGTGGAAGACGAAACTTCATACACAGATATCTTGTTATTTGTTGTAATGTTACCAAGCTTATGACCTAACAAAGCATATTTTGTGAAATGCAACAGAAAACCTCACTATATCTTTGAGGCACTCATATCCAAAATATGCAGACCAAAGAAACTTTCACTTTTATTAGGCACTGATAAAATTAAATCTTCCATGAACAATTTCACATATTGTACATAATGATTTTTAAGAGATTCCATAGCTGGTCTCTAGCTTTATACATTTAAATTTTTGTCTGTTAGCTCACCCTCTATATACTAAGTATTTTCATTGTCAGAGGCCCAAGTATCTGTCCTATTATACAGAAATTCCAATTCAGCAACCTTGCGTCAGAGTGCTAGGGAGTCACTCTGATGAGCAGCAGGACATTTTCTTCTCCATATTATTCCCTCAGAGGATGACCAGTAACAGCTTAACTATATATGGAGGTTATTTTTTAACCCAAACAAACAAAATTCCGCAAGTCATTTTCCTTCAACTAAATCCCAAAAACTCCCATGGCCATTACAATACCAACAGGAGGAAAAGCTGTTTGAAGGGTAAGTTAAAGATGAAAGGAGACAGTACTCTAACTCATCACCCTTAAAATATCTTTCTTTTGCAAATTTTACTTTTTAAAGGTTAAGAAAATGTTAATAAATTGGTAAAGACCCACTCATAATACTGGAAGGGTCTTGTGTAAGTGAGAAAATCTATAGCTGATACTTCATTAGTTTCACAGAAAACTGGCATCTGGCATGAATTGGAGGAGAAAACAAGTGGTGAAATTATGTTAGGAGATGTAGGCAATGTTATGTGATTGCTGTTTTTAGTATTACATAATAAAATGCTTATAGAATGTTTAGAGAACTTTGTAGTAAGTGTTCAATAGAGGAAAGTAATTACCTTAATCATTATTATGAGATCATAAACTAATATAATTACCATTTTAACACATCTTCTAAGTACAAATGCCTATCCATATTTATATATGTACATACTCTGTAATATGAGTTTTAAAGTAGCTTTTTTGTTTCTCTCTGTCTCTTGCTCATAAGTACATGTATGTACAGAGATAAAATCTATCACATAATTTTAAGACTTCCATCTTCTCATTGTACCCTCACGTGGCAGAAAGACAAGAGAAACAAACTCTCTAGTGTCTTTTGTAAAATCATAAATCCCATTCACTAGGGATCCATTCTCATCTAATTCTAATTACTCTTCAAAGGCCTCAACTCTTAATATCATTACATTGGGTGGTGGATTTCAACACAAATTTTTTGGGAAACACAATATTCAATCCATAACAGGTTACCCACTCATCATCTTCCTCTCACCATGCTTCAGCTCAACTCTAGACTAAATTTTTCCCCCCACAAACTACATTTCTAACTTATATCTGTAATGTCCTAGATCTGAGAAAATGCTTAAAGATGAAGCACTGACGCAACTGAGAAAAGTTTTTTCACAAAACAAAGAATTACTCAGAATGACTTACATGATGAAAGTTGATAATACACACCTAACTTGTTTAGTGCCTTAAGTATAAACTGATGTAAGTTGAATTCTGCCCATATAATATATAATTATATTTTGTGCCTTTCCACATTTGGATTTTTGGAAAAATTGAAAATGTAATATTCTTAGATGAAAGATTAAACTATATATCAAAGTCAAAATGATTTTCTGGTTTATGCTCTCTTTTGTGGGAAGGAACTGAGAGATATTTAGAAACTGTCTAGGTCTATAATTAATTTAATAATTGTGCAAAAAACAATACAATCAAATTTTCTACTTGGACTAAGCTTTGATAGAATTTTTTATCAAAATCTAATGAAAACAGAAAAAGTAAAGTAGCAAAAGGGAATTACTGAAAATACAGCCCACAGGAAAAAAAATTATTTAAAGAAATTTAAGCCAAGGAAATAAAGCCAATTTTTGTATAAATGACCATTTTTCTATATTTATATTTTATACCTATTCTGTTATGAGGATAAATTTCTTTTCAGAGGAAAAATAAGTCTGAAAACAAATACTGAAAACTAAAATCTAAGGTTTTGGTGTCAATGCACGGAAAGATGATAAACTTCAGCTTACACAAGCTGGGACGATGCAAAGTCAGAATCCTAAGTGAAAGGAGATTTGGACAATTTGACTGGTTACCTCAAGAGGAGATAGGTAAGACTGTTATAGCCAAGGCTCTCAATAGGAACAAAGAATCTCATATGAAATAAAGACTTCAAACTTAATACTAATATAAGTCTGAAGAAAAAAAAAAAAGAAGTCATGATCTATGAAATGGAGGATACTCAAATTTCTCCTTAACCTGTGACAAAACAGTGACCCTACTGGAACCTGACAGAAAACAACATAAACTTCAAAAGTAAGTTTTCCATAATCATGATCCATGACAGTCACTCTTTCACACACATAAGCACCTGAAACAGAAACAGAGACCAATAATTTATAGTAATTTTATAAAACTAAATTTATAACTGTTAATATGCAATTGATTTTTTGAACCTTGAAGAAGCTATTTCAAAAGTCCAGGCTGATAAAAAGTGACAAAAAGATATTTGAAAATGTATTATCTATATAAAATATCCTTTTTCAAAAGGTTAAACAAAATTAATTTTAAAATAAAAACAAAAAATAAATAGAGTAATATCACATTAGTCAAACTGGTATAGGATTTTTAAAAAAATACATTTGATTTGTCTCTATTGGATAATGTCACAGATAGTTTTTAAAAATCACCAGAATCTATACAAACAAATGATCAATCTTTGAAATAGTTTCCATCATAAGGATATAAATGAATTTCTATTCTGGCTTTACTGATTCAAGATAATTTGGATTTTATATTTCTACATGAAACATCTTACCTGTTAAATTGTTACTGATAAAAATCTTTATTGTTCCATTGTCAAATATTTTTTAATGTGCATCCTTACATAGATTTGTCTACAAAATAAAGGCATTTTATTTTACTACAAGTTTAACAGAAATAATATTTTGATGTCTTTTGCTAAATGTTAACTTGATCTTAAATAGCATTATAGCAAAGACTGTACCAAAAATAAGCATAGTAAAATTGCTACTATCACTGATCAAGCCCCACAATCCATTTAGTCTCTTAATAAATATTTATTTAATGCCAGGAGATTTGCTACATTTTAGAGATTAAAAAAAATAGGATCCTTGGGTATAGTGAATAATAGGAAATTACATATGGCTTGAGAATCACTCCACAGGGAAACAGTGGTATATGGAGCTGAGAGTTCAGAGAACTGACCTCTCAACAGAGAGGTATGAATAATTTTCCTGGAGGAACTAACATGTATAATTTAAGAATAAGTGGGGATTACACTGATGAAAGAATAAAAAAAGGGGTAGATTTATCACATATAGAGGAAACATCATTTTAGTCTTAAAGGTGATAAGATTTTTATATTCAAGGACCACTTTAATATTTCTACACTACAGAGGTGTGAAGCTGCCTAGAAGATAAATATATTTGGTATCCTACTTAAGAATAAAAATAATGAATTTAGACTTAATCCTCAGAGTTATTATGGCGGGGGCTGGGGGTGGGAGTGGGGAGGGGGCAATGAAAGCCCCAAAGCAGTGAAAGTGTGTATCCAAACATGTGTCATGCTCCTCTAGAATTTCATATCCTGAAAGCACTTGATGAACATTTATAGTGGTGCCTTCTCAACATGACTCATTGGATCGGTTGCCTCATTGGAAAAGACCTTGATGCTGGAAAAGATTGAAGGCAGAGAAGAGGGAGGCAGAGGATAAGATAGATGGATGGTATCACCTATTCAATGGACATGAACTTGGGCAAACTCCAGATGATGGTGAGAGACAGGGAAGCTTGCTGTGCTACAGTCCCTGGGGTTGCAAACAGTAGGGCATGACTTGGTGACTCAACAACATCTTCCCAGCATTCCCTCCTTTGTTTAACTGAAGAACATCTCACCATCTCCCTGGGTATCTGGAAACTGACTCCACACATCATTTCACTATTTAAAACAATTTTTCCAGAGTGAGCCAGCTGACTCAAAACTGGGGAAAGTATAGGGATCTCTCTCCCATACACAGTCATTGTTAATTGGACAGTAAGTTATCGATTCAAGAATATTAAGGTAAATCCCAAAGGCCAGTGCCTCTCTAAAAGGGAGGTTAAAATGGTATCTTTCAGGAACTGTGTTTCGCAACCCATAATGGAAGTTGTTCTGTAGTAAATAATGAATGACTGTGACATAATGCTGCGATGAAAGAAAACGAAAGGGCCTCCTGGGGGCAAATTATGCCTCAGTTCTAGTTGTCCCTGAAACCCAATTGCATTTCTGGTCTTACAATTTTCCTTCTTTGACATATCACTGTTAATCACTGTTCACTTAATTTTCCCATTTGTAAAACTAATTTTAAGTCATTGTTTTTTTTGTTTTGTTTTTATGAGGTTAATTTTGCATTTTATATACAAAACACATCACAATCACAGTCAAACTGAAATACAGCGGAGTCACCAAATTGCTGATGTTTTTAAGAAGCTTGATAAGTTAAACAGAATTGAAAAAGTAAAGGTGATTTACCTAGATAGAGATAAGCATTAAGGAATAAAGCAGAGTAGCAGGACAGCAATAAAATTAATAAAGATTAGTTGTGGCCAGCTCTGGGCATGCCTGTTGTTATGAAACCTTGATCAGGAATAGTGATCCAATTAAAAAAAAAAATAGACAAATGAAATACACACATTTACAGATTCAAATTCAATGGGCCTCACTCAGCACAAACTCAAGATCATAGAGAAACATATAATATAAATATATAAAGTGAAAACAAGATTGAATGGTTACGCATTTCCTCAGAAAACAGTGGAATAACATCTTTAAAGTGATTAAAGACAATAATTATCAAATTCATATTTCAATATTCAATAAACATATGTTTCAGGAAGAAATATTATACAAGACTGAAAATAAAGTCATAGGAATAAAGAGCAACATAACTGGTTAGTATGTGTGTAAATATAATGAGAATATTTTTCCTCTTAATTTTTTTAAAAAAATTTATACAAGTTGAAAGAAAAATAACAAAACATGGTCAAGGAGTTTAATTTCATATAAAACAACCACACCACAGCCATAAAACAGGTAGGAATAAGGGATTTATGTGTTTGAAGTTCAAGAAACAATTTCCAACTAATTTTATGAAGTTGATACTATTTCAGTACCCAAACCAAAGACTTTACAAAGAAATCAGTCTGCAGACCAAATTCCTTATGACTTTAGAAAAAAAAACATGCTCAATTTGATTCTCTATTAATAAAATCCAGCAGTATATAAAAAGAATAATAGATCTTGACCCTGCAGATGGAGGAGGGCATTAAAATCCTGGAATGCAAGCCTGGTTAAATATTTTAAAATAGTCATTGTAATTCATCATATTAAATAATTAAGTAAAAAAATCACAAATATCAGTAGATATATTAAAAAGCATGACAAAATTCAACATGCAATCATAATAAAAATCTAGCAAATAATGATAGAAAAACAATATTTTACTGTTACAAAAACGCATCTTAAAAGACCCGGTGTTAAGTGAAGCAAAAGTCACTCAGTCGTGTCTGACTCTTTCTGACCCCATGGCCTAGACAGTCCATGGATTCTCCAGGCCAGAATACTAGAGTGGGTAGCTTGTTCCCTTCTCCAGGGAATTTTCCCAACCCAGAGATAGGACTCCCACATTGCAGGCAGATTCCTTACCAGCTGAGCCACAAGGGAAGCCCAAGAATACTGGAGTGGCTAGCCTATCCGTTCTCCAGTGGATCTTCCAGACCCAGGAATGGAACCAGGATCTTCTGTACTACAGGCAGATTCTTTACCTGCTGAGCTACCAGGGAAGCCCCTGAAAGACCCTAGAGGTGACTTTTCTTAATGTTGAAAAACAGAGTGATTTCTGATTAAGACTGTGGATAATGGAAATATGTCAGCTTTCACCACTCTTCTCACCACTGTACTGAAAGCTCAGTAAGGGCAGTAAGGTAAGAAAAGTAAGTTACAGAAATATTTGAGGTTGAAAGAAAGAAATAAAAATATTATTCCCCAGAGAAATAATCATTACTCCAGTGAACTGAAAACATATATGCATGTGCTCACACACACTATCTAAGTATTCACAGCAGCTCTAATCATAATCATCAAAACTGGAAACAACCCAAATGTTCCTCCTGCGAAGAGTGGCTACACTAGTTCTTCTACACAATGGAATACTACTTGGCTTAAAAAATGAAAACAAACAAACTACTGATGCACTCAGCAAAAGGGATGAATAACATGTTAAGTAACGACAGAAGTGAGACACAAAGGCACATAAAGTATGGCTCTACTTATGTGACATTCAGGATGATCCCACAGAGAGGAACTGAGACAAGACCCGAGGCGAAGGGTAAATAAGGGTTTGATTACAAAAGGAAAACACGAGAAATTTTAATTTGAGTGGAGTATAATGGAATTGTATCTTCATTGGGATGGTGATTATGTGACTCTCAAAACTCAAGAGACAGTAAATTTTTATATTTGCAAATTAGTAATTAGTATGGAGAAGTACTAAAAATATTCCATACTTTGTCTAGGAAAAACTTATTACAGCTGTTTTCTTCTTGTCAAAGACAAAGGCAAAGATTAATTGAATGAATTTTTACAATTCCTATGGCAAGTGAATACAGCACATATTCCTTTAAACTACTGTAGATATCAAAAGTCAAAATTTTAAATTAATACCACATGTGATAATAAAATGGCTTCTCTCTTTTTTCCTTTCTATTCTGAGACTTGTATAATCTTAATATTAGAGATGTTCTAATGCTAAAGAGGCCAAGGCTTTGAGGGACATTCCTTAGATATTAAAAGGCTTGAGAATACAAAATGAAAACTTAGAAATTTAAATCATAGCTGAATTAAAAATAACTTGTCTTACCACTGAAACAAACCTTAATATGCTGAAAATTCATACATTTAGTTTTTTTCTGTGAGAAAATCAACAGCAATAATAGGTATACTGTAATTAGGTCTAATTATGTCATATCTTTATTAACTTGGGCTGCTATAACAAAACACCATAAACTGGATGGCTTAAACAACAAGAGATTTATTTCTCACAATTCCAGAGTCTGAGAAGTCCAAGATCAAGATATCAGACAAACACTGTTTTCTGATTGTATTAATATAATGACTTGCCTGGACTAGTTATTTAGAGCAACTCTCCTGCAGTATCTGGCAGTTTCTTTGCATTAAGATATGTGTCTATGCCTTCTTGTTTGCAATCACAATTTGCAAAAATTTCTATTTATTACACAGTTTCCAAATCAGAAGTTTTAGCTCTAAGATTCTTAATTAAATATTACCAATATTTGTTGATGACAGTGATTCAATATTTGGAGTCTCAGTGATATAAACTGTTGAGAATACAAGCTGAGTAACTAAGTAGATTCAGAAAGGTTCAAATTCGGATTTCTCATTAGTGATGAGGCAGGCAGAAAATACCATCTTTCACATTTTAGTTCAACCTAAACTGTTTTTTTTGTAAATTCAGCACTCTGTTTAATATTTATCAATATTTCTATATATTTACATGTTATATACATAATGCATCATATATGTTATATAATTTATATCTGTAAAATTTAAGAAAATATTTTATATCATACAATATCCTAGGTTATGAATGAAGTTATGATTTAAATCTATGGCAAATAGAAGGCAATGGCACCCCACTCCAGTACTCTTGCCTGGAAAATCCCATGGACGTAGGAGCCTGGTAGGCTGCAGTCCATGGGGTCGCTGAGAGTCAGACATGACTGAGCGACTTCACTTTCACTTTTCACTTTCATGCATTGGAGAAGGAAATGGCAACCCACTCCAGTGTTCTTGCCTGGAGAAGCCCAGGGAGAGGGGAGCCTTTTGGGCTGCCATCTATGGGGTCGCACAGAGTCGGACACGACTGAAGTGACTTAGCAGCAGCATACATAATGCATCATATATGTTATATAATTTATATCTGTAAAATTTAAGAAAATATTTTATATCATATAATACCCTAGGTTATGAATGAAGTTATGATTTAAATCTATGGCAAATACACATTTATCATATATTTCTCTAGTCAGAATACTGGAGTGGGAAGCTGTTCCTTCTCCAGGTAATCTTCCCAATCCAGGGATTGAACCCGTCTCCTGCATTGCAGGCAGATTCTTTACCATCTGAGCCACCAGGGAAGCCCCCAAACTCAATACTATAACCTATCACTTTATGCATGTACATCATGATTTTTAAATTTTAGCTTCAATATGCTAACCAAGGGGCTTCCCAGGTGACATTAGTGATAAAGAATCCACCTGCCAATGCAGGAGATGCAAGAGACACAGGTTCAATGCTTGGGTTGGGAAGACCCTTTGGAGAACAAAGTGACCACCAACTCCAGTATTCTTGCCTGGAAAATTTCATGGAGAGAGGAGCCTGGCAGGCTAAGTCCATGGAGGGTCACAAAGAGTCAGACATAACTGAGTGCAAACACACACACGTACACGCGTGCACGCACTAACTGAATTCAGCATAGCATTCATAATAATGCCGGATATTTTACAATCAATAGAAGAAATTTATAAAAGCTTGGAGTCTATGAAATGGACAAATGTATTAAACATTCCTGATAATTAACCATGTAAAGCATTTGATGACAATGTTGTTGCTGATCAGTTGCTTAGTTCTGTCTGACTCTTTGTGACCCCATGGACAGCAGCACACCAGGCTTCCCTGCTCCTCACTGTCTCCTGGAGGTCACTCAAACTGATGCCCACTGAGTTGATGATGCTATACAATCATCTCATCTTTCCTACCCGCTTTTCCTCCTGCCCTCAATCTTTCCCAGCATGAGGGTCTTTTCATTGAGTCAGCTCTTAACATCAGGTGAACCAAGTATTGGAGCTTCAGCTTCAGCAAAATTCCTTCCAATGAATATTTATGGTTGATTTTCTTTAGGATTCACTGGTTTGATCTTCTTGCTGTCCAAGGGACTCTCAAGAGTCTTCTCCAGCACTACAGTTCTAAAGATTCAATTCTTCGATGCCCAGCCTTCTTTATGGTCCAATTCTCATATCCATACATGACTACTGGAAAAACCATAGCTTTGTCTATACATACAGACCTGTGTCGCCAAAGTGATGTCTCTGCTTGCTGTCCAGGTTTGTTATAACTTTTCTTCCAAGAAGAAAGCATCTTAATTTTATGGCTGCAGTCACCATCTGCAGTGACTGCAGAGCCCAAGAAAATAAAGTCTGTCTTTAAAAAAAAGTCTGTCGTTTTATAGAAAAAACTGTTTTCATTTTTTCCCCATGTATTTGCCATGAAGTGATGAGACCACATGCCATGATCTTCATCTTTTGAATGTTGAGTTTAAAAAAGCTTTCCACTCTCCTCTTTCACCTTCATCAAAAGGCTCTTTAGTTCCTCTTTGCTTTCCATTGTTAGGATGGTATCATCTGTACATCTGGGTTACTGGTATTTCTTTTAGCAATCTTGATTCGAGCTTGAGCTTCATCCCGCCCAGCATTTTGTATGATGCACTCTGCAAATAAGTTAAATAGGCAGGATGACAATATACAGTCTTGATGTACACCTTTCCCAATTTTTGAACCAGGTCGTTGTTCCGTGTCTGGTTCTAAATGCTGCATCTTAACCTGTATACAGGTTTCTCCGGAGGCGAGTTAAGGTGGTCTGGTATTCCCATCTCCTTATGAATTTTCCACAGTTCTTTGCAATTCACACTGTCAAAGGCATTAGTGTAATCAATGAAGCGGAAGTAGAGACTTTTCTGGAATGTTCTTGTTTTTTCTACGATCCAGCAGATGTTGGCAATTTGATCTCTGGTCTCTCTGCTTTTTCTAAATCCAGCCTGTATATATCTGGAAGTTCTATTTTGATTCACATACTGATGAAGCCAAGCTTGAAAGAGTTTGAGCGTTACCTTGCTAGCGTGTGAAGTGAGTGCAATTGTGTGGTAGTATGAACATTCTTTGGCATTGCCCTTCTTTGGGATTTGGATGAAAACTGACCTTTTCCAGTCCTGTGGTCACTTCTGAATTTTCCCAATTTGCTGGCATATTTAGTGCACCACTTTAACATCATCATTTTTTTTTACAATTTGAAATAGCTCAGCTGGAATTCCATCCCCTATACTAGCTTTGCTCACAGTGATGCTTTCTAACGTCCACTTGCCTCCACACTCCAGGATGTCTGGTTCTAGGTGAGTAATCATACCATCGTAGTCATGTAGGTAATTAAGACCTTTTTGTACAGTTCTTCTGTGTATTCTTGCCACCATGCCAGGGGCCAGCGTGAGGAACTCCGCCCATGGCAAAGGTCATGAGGAAGGAGGCTTGGCACAGGCAAAGGCGTGATCAAGCCTCAGGAAACCCCCTCTTCCCGAGCATCTACCCCCAAAACCAAGAGTCTGTTTTAGGCTCTCATCTACACCTCTGACTTTACGGGGGGCTCTCCCCCATAACCATTTCTTCGGAGAAGGACATAGCAAGGACACAGTAATTTATAACAAAGTACAGTGATCTATAACAAAGAAAAAAATTCATTAACTCAACAAATCTAGTATTGCTAACATCAAAACTATTATATTTCTTTGCTGTCCAAGGGACTCTCAAGAGTCTTCTCCAGCACTACAGTTCTAAAGATTCAATTCTTCGATGCCCAGCCTTCTTTATGGTCCATTTCTCATATCCTCACCCTATTCCTATAGGGTGAGGATGTAACTCACTACATCCTCACCCTATAGGAATGCAACTTTATTTGAGGGTGGTGCCTGGTTTAAGACAAAACACCCTTGCAGCTCCAGTTAATAAAAATTCCTGGGCGTGACAAGAGTGTTTTAGCTTACGAACTCTTCTGAAGGTTATCTAGGCTGCCTGTCTGGCCACATGTGATTGTTTACAGCCTCCCAACAGTGAGAGGCACGAGATGTTTTAGACTTAACTAAAGGCAGATTCTTTTGGGAAGTTAGAATTTATTAGTATAGTGGGTTGATTAGGAATTATATTGGTGAAGGGTTTTCATTTGTTGTGCCAATAATTGCTACTAATTCCCTGCCCTTGGGTGTGACAAGGGTGTCTCAGGTCAAACCTCTCTGCTGGCAAACTAGTTTGTGTGATAGGGTTATCCATACTCCTGCTACCATGGAGCACATGATTGTTTACTACCTCTCAACCATAAACAGCACAGAGAGTTTGGGATATTTTGAAGGTCTTAATTAGCATAGGGCTTTTCTCATTGTTGAGTCAATGATTGCCGCCAGGCCTCCATGTCGTTAGGCACCTGGGAATATATTAATCAATGTATTTGGAATATAGAAAAAGAAATATAGTAGTTTTGATGTTAGCAATACTAGATTTGTTGAGTTAATGAATTTTTTTCTTTGTTATAGATCACTGTACTTTGTTATAAATTACTGTGTCCTTGCTATGTAAAAATGTAACTTTATCATTATCTTAAAACTAAATAGATCTTAAGGGGAACATTGGTGAAAGATTTCACTTGTTGGGCTGATGTTTTGTTGCTAAATCTTTATATTCCCTGCCCTTATAATGAATATAACTAGCATATAAGAGAAATAAGTATTAACCTTTAAGATTAATCATGTTAACCTTGGGTTAAATAAATTCCTTTCTTGATTGTAACTCACTACAAATGTGATTGTTTACAGCCTCCCAACAGCGAGAGGCACGAGATGTTTTAGACTTACTAAAGGCAGATTCTTTTGGGAAGTTAGAATTTATTAGTATAGTGGGTTGATTAGGAATTATATTGGTGAAGGGTTTTCATTTGTTGTGCCAATAATTGCTACTAATTCCCTGCCCTTGGGTGTGACAAGGGTGTCTCAGGTCAAACCTCTCTGCTGGCAAACTAGTTTGTGTGATAGGGTTATCCATACTCCTGCTACCATGGAGCACATGATTGTTTACTACCTCTCAACCATAAACAGCACAGAGAGTTTGGGATATTTTGAAGGTCTTAATTAGCATAGGGCTTTTCTCATTGTTGAGTCAATGATTGCCGCCAGGCCTCCATGTCGTTAGGCACCTGGGAATATATTAATCAATGTATTTGGAATATAGAAAAAGAAATATAGTAGTTTTGATGTTAGCAATACTAGATTTGTTGAGTTAATGAATTTTTTTCTTTGTTATAGATCACTGTACTTTGTTATAAATTACTGTGTCCTTGCTATGTAAAAATGTAACTTTATCATTATCTTAAAACTAAATAGATCTTAAGGGGAACATTGGTGAAAGGATTTCACTTGTTGGGCTGATGTTTTGTTGCTAAATCTTCATATTCCCTGCCCTTATAATGAATATAACTAGCATATAAGAGAAATAAGTATTAACCTTTAAGATTAATCATGTTAACCTTGGGTTAAATAAATTCCTTTCTTGATTGTAACTCACTACATCCTCACCCTATAGGAATGCAACTTTATTTGAGGGTGGTGCCTGGTTTAAGACAAAACACCCTTGGAAAAAATAAGTTTTTTGGTTATCAAAAAGAGAGGGTCATAAAGTGTCAGAGGCCTCATGGCCAGAAGATGATGTAAAACACCTAAGACCTTTTTTTATGTAAAGCACCTGATTTTGATAAAGGTCAGGACTGCTGACCCCCACGTGACTCTGTATTCATCCCTATGTGTAAAAAGGGTATATAAGTAAACCTGAAAATAAAGAAAAGGGGATCAGTTTCTGGAAAGGCTGATACCCCCTGTGTCTTCTTTCTTTCCCCTTCTGGCTGAATTTCCATCTGGGGAATGGGTACTCACCAAGCCTACTAATTATGCCTGGGCTTCTCAGATCGGACCGGGGAGGCCTCAGTGCCTCCTCTCCTTCGGGAGAACGGAAAGACGCCTGTGGCCTACCTAGGTGGTGATTGATATTCCACATAAATCAAGTTATTCAGCCTTCTTTTCTCCATCTAAATTTTCCTACTACACTATTATATCCTAATCTAATCTTATATTTCTAAGGGTGTTTTTCTCGCCGACTCAGTCTCCACCTTCGAATCACCCTGGATCCACCGGGGCTGGACCCTGGCACCACCACTTCTAATATCTTCTGATTTTGTTAGATCCATAATATTTCTCTCCTTTGCATGGAATGTTCCCTTGGTATCTCCAATTTTCCTGAAGAGATCTCTAGTCTTTCCCATTCTACTGTTTTGCTCTATTTCTTTGCACTGCTCACTTAAGAAGACTTTCTTACCTCTCCTTGCTATTCTTTGGAACTCTGCATTCAGATGGGTATGTTATTGATGACAATAACATAATATCATTTAACTTATTTCATTATTATTGTACCATTAGAGCCAAGACATGCTTAGCTTTACTTTTTGTGTGCTGCAAAGGTTTCTTGAGATTAAAAATAAGTGAAATGAATTTAGAAGATACATTTGATCTAAATGTAAAATCATGCATCAAAGAATGATTTATTAAGATTTCCTATAGCTTTAGTCATCATTTTCAGGTCCAGTCTCCTTATATTAAGTGCTAAATATGAAGGAAATGCTGATGTTTTTTCAGTAAATCTTTGCCTTATGGTTTTCATTTGGTTATGGATATCACTACATACTTTATGATATGGATGATAAAGGCCAAAAATATACTGAACAAGTTATATGTTCATCAAACCTTTCACGGTAAAAAATGCAGTAAATGTTTTAATTCCTAACTATGCTTTCTTCAGACACAATGGTTCGGCCTGTTCTACACACACAATTTGTAGATATACCCATCCTCAGCTTCTCACATTTCCCATTACAACTAGCAGCTTGGTGATTTTGTGCACATTAACAAAAGTACAACCGGCTACTACATCAAGACTTAGCCAGGGTCAGTAGCATTAAATGTCTCTCGAACAATGATTTCCCACAGTGAGCAGACACTTGGTACTTGTGCTCAATTACAGCTTATTTTACTATGTCCTTCATTGAAAGGGAAATGTTAATTAGTTCTGAACATCCGAATTGTACGCAGAAAAGAGAGATATATAGTCACAGAGTAATGTGAGTTGTCTTTTATACTTAATCACATGTGAAAGATAATTATTTTCATAAGTATCTCATTATAAAAGCTAAAAGTATAAAAAGTTGTCAAAAATTCATTTCATCCTGTTGGTCTTTTTCTCTGGTGTTAAGCATTTTTATTATAGTGTGTCTTGGTTTAGTTGCCTTCATGTTTCATGCACTATCATTTGGTATTATTTGAGCTTCTTACAACTGTGGGCTTATAGTTTTTATCAATTATTCTTCACATATTTTCTGTCTTGTCCCTCTTTGGGGTCCATATTCTAAGTGTGTTAGGGTATCTGAAGTTGTCTTACAGGTCACTGATGCTCTGTTGGTTCTCTTTTTATCTACCTTTCTATTCCTCTCTAGTGCCCTCACAATCTATCTCTTATCACAGACACTAGTCTAGTTTTCATCTCTAGACATTTATGAGATTTTCTTCTTCTTGTGTCCGTATTTAACATGTATGCTCTTTATTGTAGCTTTTTGAACACATGGAATACAGTTATATTAACTAATTGAAGGCTATTTTTCACCATCATGTGTATTATTTTTGAGTCAGTTTCTTCTGATTAATTTTTCTCTTCCTAATGGATATTTTATACTACTTTGCACCTTTTGATTGGTTATGTCATGAAACTGTAGGATGTTTTATATTTTCTCTCTATATTTTCTATCCATATTTTGTCTATGCATATTCCTGAGCTTTGTTCTGGAATTCAGTTAACTGATAACTATCTGATATTTTCTGACTTGCTTTCAAGTTTTGTTTGAACGAATCAGAGAAGCATTTAATTTATTGACAATTGTGCCTCACACCTGAGACGACACATTCTGAATGAACTATGAATACTTTGTGCCCCATGAATTGTTTTTAGCTGTGACATGTAGGGAGAGGAGCATGAACAGGTGTAACATTTGGACATTAGTCTACTTCTTTTAGGTTTCCCCTTCTTCAGTTTTCAGTAGTTTCCTCACCAGCATGAGTTGACCAGTACTCAGCTGAGGACCTGACAGGGACCCTTCTCCACATTATCAGAGCTTTCTCTTTGTGCTGCTTTCTCCAGACTGGAACACTGCCCTGGACACATTTGCTACTTCAGGATTCCTGGAGCCCCAGGTCCATACCATCAACTCTGTAAGCACCAAGTTCTGCCCAGTTTCTGCCTCCAAGCTCCAAGGGAAACTCCCCTAAGGCAATAAACTGAAAAAAACTGCAGATCTTATCACATTTCTGTCTTATCTGTATGGGTATACTATCCTTATCCCAAGATTTAATATCTTGAAAACCACTGTCCCACATATGTACTCTTTAAAAAAAAGAATGTTTCAGTCAGAAGACAACCTGTAATTTTGTTACTCTGTCTTGGCTAGAAGTGAAAAGTTCTTCCCATCTTATTATAAAGTAGGTAGCAAAATTAAATAAATATATAAATCAAGAGATTCAGTTCAAGATGGCAACACAGCAACCTCTTGAACTTACCTCTTCCCAGTGACACACTGAATCTATAGCTAAACATGAAACAGTTCCCTCTGAAAGAAATCTGAAACAAGCCGAGTGATTTCTATTCATTGGGTAAATGAGAAAATACGTCACTCATATTGACATGGATAGAAAAGGTTGTGACACATCCACCATAAACTCTGCCTTGTGACACAGCACCATGCAATCCTGAGGAACTCCTCCTTAATTTGCACTTTGAGAGGAGTGAAGGGTTTGGACTCTACATATAGCACTCCAACTTTTAAGATTCTCACCTTAGAGATGAGATCTCAAACCACCTTACTCTGAAAGCCAATGGGACTTGCATCAGGGAAACTCACTACACAGTAGCTAACAAAGAAATAGTTCTTAACTGGTCTTGAGGACTCCGAATGGCTGTCCTCCCAGGGCTCAGCACAGAAAGATCAGGAGGAAAAACAAACAAACAAACAAAAAACATTCATCTCTCAGTATTTCTCTGAAAGAGACCTACTTGCCTTCTTTAAAAAGCCACTGCCTAAAGATAAGGTTCTAATTTAGCACACATCTAGTGGCTGACTCAATCCTCAACAAAAACTAGAAAACACAGCAGACACCACTGTCTTCTCACTTAAAACTCACTTTAAATCACCAATATCTCATTGAGAGAAGCAGATGCACGTATCTTTGGCCCAGTTTATACATCTGCCACTCGAGAGAGAGAGAGCGAGCACTAGAATCATGTTGCTGTGATAGTCAGTGTGGCCTCCATTCGAAGTCCCTCAGGACTCTAGCAAACAAAGAATAAAGGGTACAGGTACATCCTTCCCTATCTATGCACCAGGCCCCATGCAGATGGCACAGGCAAAAGCCCAGTTCCAAGTTTTTCCATGGCAGCTCCTAATTACATGCTTTCTAAGCTGCTGTCTGATGTTTTACCTTCTAGTCAACCTGCACCTGGGTGCTGACCACTAGCACCTCTGGGACAATGCAGGTCTTGGCATTCCTCAATTACTACCAGATAGGAAGAACTGACTCATTGTAAAAGACCCTGATGTTGGCAAAGATTGAAGGCAGGAGGAGAAGGGGACAACAGAGGATAAGATGGTTGGATGGCATCACCAACTTGATGGACATGAGTTTGAGCAAGCTCTGGGCATTAAAAATGGACAAGCCTGCTATACACAGGACCCCAAAGAGTAGGACACGACTGAGTGACTGAACTGAACTAAAAACAAAGGTGGGTACTTGGACAATCAGGTTTGAGAGACAATCAAGAGCTAGGTCAATACTAAATGACCTCCTACACAAGGTAACTTTTTTGAGACTAGGAGGGTGGCTATTTTATTGAATCTATAGAAACCAATGCAGGGAATTAAGGAAAATGAAGAAACTGAAGAAAATATTTCAAGTGAATGAGTAAGATTAAAACCTAGAAAAAGACTTCAATGAAATAGAGGTTAAGTGATTTATCTAATAAGGAACTCAAAATAATTGTCATAAAGATGTTCACTAAAGTTGAGAGAAATGGGTGGACAATGTGAGGATTTCAATAAAGAGGAAATACAAGAAAATACCAAAGAAAAATCACAAGGTGAACATAATATTGGGTTGACCAAAAGTTTGTTTGAGATTTTCGTGACCAAATGAAATTTAACCAAAAATGCCAAGTGAACTTTTTGGCCAACCAAATAGCTATACTAAAATATTCAATAGAAGGGCTCACAAACAAACTAGATGAGGCAGAAAAAAAGATCAGCAAACTTGAAGGCAAGAGGAGTAGAATTCATCCAATCAGAGGAAGAGCAACAACAAAGAGGAATGAAAAAGAATAAGGATAGCTTCAGGGACTTCTGGGTTATCAAGTGGAGCAATTATTTTCATCACAGGGATCCCAGAAGGAGAGAAGAAAGAGAGAAAGTGGCAGAAATTTCATCTAAGAAAATAATGACTGAAAATTTCCCTAAAAGATGAAATGTGGCTTGCGTGTGAAGTCACTTCAGTCATGTCTGACTCTTTGTGCCCTAGGGAATGTAGCCACCAGGTTCCTCTGTCTATGGGGATTCTCCAGGCAAGAATAGTAGAGTGAGTTTCAATGCTCATCTGCAGGGCATCTTCCTTCCTGACCCAGAGATCGAGCCTGAAATCTCCTGGGACTCCTGCATTGGTAGGTGGATTCTTTATTGCTGAGCCATCAGGGAAGCCACCCAGGGGAGAATAAAAACGTAGAGTTTAAGAATGCATTAAAAATTAGGTTATTGAAAAATTCAGGCTATTATCAGTTTAAATATATTGTAATAACTAAAATGTTTATGGAAACTTCATACCCACACAGTCAGCCCATCAAAACAAAAGGGCCATGCAGCCCTTTCAGAAGGAACCCCTCAAGCATTTACCTAGAGTGATGAGAGGGGAGTGCATTGCTGCAATGCACAAGACACCTCCTACAAAGGGCCACCTCTTCAAGATTGAGGGACATAAATAACACACCAGATACATAAAAATACAAACAGCACCGTACAAAAAAGGAAGCAGCAGAGGAATATGTTCCAGATTAGGGGACAAGATAAAACCCCAGAAAAACCAAGTGAAGATAGCCAATCTACCCAAGAAAAAATTTAGAGTAAAGATTGTAAGCATAATCAAAGAACTTGGGAAAAGAATGGATGCACAGAGTGAGAATTTAAAGTTTTTAACAAAGAGTTAGAAAATGCAAAGGAGAGTCAAACAGAGGTGAAAAATACACTAAAAAGAATCAGTAGTAGACTAAATGATTCAGGAGCATGGATCAGTGAGCTAAAAGAGGGAGTAATACAAACACTGCTGCAGAATGGGAAAAAAGAAAAAAAAAAGAAAGGAAATGTGGACAGTTTTAAGAACATCTGAAACAACACCAAGCACATGAACATTCACATTATAGAGACCCCAGAATGAAGAGAGACACAGAAAGGGCCCCCAAATATTTGAAGAGGTAATAGTTGGAAACCTCATTAACGCAGGAAAGCAAATGGTAACTGAAGTGTAGGAAGCACAGAGACTCCCAAGTGGAATTAACTCAATAGAATACTACTCAGTCATATATAATATATGGTGTATAGGTATACATATACATATACACTTCCCTGGTGTCTCAGACAGGCACTGTTGGGCAGCTAAGCTTTATACACACACACACACACACACACACACAGAACATTAACTATGCTTCAATATTGAAAAATAAGTTGCATTTCTATACACTAACAACTATTACAGAGAGAATTTAAAAACAATCCCACTTACAATAGCATCAATAACAATAAAAAACTTAGAAGTAAATTTAGTCAAAGAGGTGAAGGATCTCTACAATAAATTCTATAAGCCAACATGGAAAGAAACGAAAAAGATATAAAAGAAAAGATATTCCACCATCATGGATTCAAAAAATTAATACTGGTACTAAAGCAATCTACAGATTCAATGCAATCCCTTTTTAAACCCCAATGACAGTTTTCACAGAAATATAAGCAATTCTAAAACCTGTATTAGACAATAAAGCACCCTTACTAGCCAAAGGAAATCTGAGAGGGAAGGAGGAAGCAAAAGATAGTATCTTTAATGGATGGTGTTGGGAAAACTGAACAGCCACAGTGCAGAAGAATCAAACACTATCCTATACCATGTACAAAAGTCAACTCAAAATGGACTGAACGTTTCAATGAAGCCCAAAAGTATAAAGTTTATAGGAAAAGTGTAAGGGAAAATTTTATGACACTGGTTTGGACAATGATTTCTTGGATATGATACCAAAAATAGCAATAAAAGCAAAGTTAAACAAGGGGAATCATATCAAACTAAAAGGTTTATATGTAGCAAAGGAAATAACCAAAAGAGTAAAAAGGCAACCTACACATTAGAAGAAATCTTTTGGAAACTATGTATCTGGTAAGATATTAATATCCAAAATACTCAATAGCAAAAAACTTAACACCTGATTTAAAAATGGAGAAGAATATGAATCTACATCTCTCCAAAGAAAACTTACAAATGACCGATAAGTATCTGAAAAGGTGGCCAATATCTCTAATAGTCATGGATACACAGATCAAAGTCACAAGGAGATCTCTCTCATCTGTCAGAATGACTATTATCAAAAAAATCAAAGAAAAAGCACTTGTGAGAATGTGGATAAATTGGAAATTGGTTAGCATGTGGAGAAACTAGTATTTAGTGAAATGTAAAATATTGGAACTTCTACGCAAAAATAATATGGGGGTGTTCCAAAAAAATAAAAATAGAACTATCACATGATACAGTCCCCTACTTGTCAGTACATACTCAAAGTAACTGAAATTAGGATTGTGAAGAGGCATATATGCTCCCATGTTCATTAAAGCATTTTTAAAATACCAAGATATGAAATAACCCATATTTGTCTATTAATAGATGAATGAATAAACTGTAGTATATACATAGAATGGAATACTAATCAACCTTATGAAAGAAGAAAATTTTGCTGTTTCCAATCATAGCTTGACTTTTGCATTATTGTAGCTTATATCACCTTAACAAGGTCAGTTAAAACTATTTTTAAACTTTTTGAAATGGGGAAGTTTGTCTATAAAAATGCATTTTTCTGTGCATTTTTCCTTCAAATAATTTTTAACATAAATTCAAAAATATCAGTGAGAGCCAAATGATCTCCATCTATTGATCAAATTATTCACAGTTATATCTGCTCATTTAACCACATGCAGACATAACTTTAATTAAAATGAGACTTAATTATACCATTTATTACTTGTAAAACCAAGAAAATTCAATAAAGCATTCTTGAGGGTAATAAATGGAAACTTCTAAACATTTACTTACAGATAGAATATCTAGATACTAAGTCATTATATTTAAAGTAGCTCTTGCAACAAAAAGATGTACTTGCTTGTAAGCAAAAAAGATGCCAGAAAAATAAAGCTGAAATTTCAGTTCTTTTCACTGTCTAATGTAAATTCTGACAATCATTATTTGCTGAAAAAAGATGCATACTTTTTGCTAATTTGCTTCAATTAACACGTACAGATTGTGATTGATCTACCCTCATATTTCTTGTTTACCTGTTGGGTATCACACACTAACGGACAAATCCAAGACCATTTGTTTGCTAACAGATCAGGTCAGAGGTCAAGGATTATTTTAGCAGAGAACAGTATGTCAGCTGTCTTCTCATAATCTTTTTCACTGTATTTTCATCTTTATTTAAAGATGTTTAAATAAAAGGTCTGTTCTTTGCTTCATGAAGGTATCATTTCCTGTTGACTACAAGTTTTTAAGGTAAAACCAGATTTTGTTTCATAAAGTTTAATGAGGCTTCACCTTTTCAACTGCTGTGTGAGGGCAACACAGTTCAATAGAAAATGATGCAATTTATGTAAAGAAAGGTGATATGTAATATTTCTCAGGTAAGTTACAGTAATTCTTTAAAGACATCAGTTGCTTTTTTAAACTACATTTTTTAAAAATGCTCAAGATTATTGCAGAATATTAAAATATAGTATAAAAAAACCTATCAAGGACCAGTCTGCTTAAGATACATTCATGCCAATGAATAACAAAAAAGAAAACACATGTAAGGTTATCAGCTTAGCACATGGGAATATGTCACAAAAAATAAACACAAAGATTAAATTACAGCTTTGGTCAGAAGTAAGGATTCCTGCTGCTGCTAAGTTGCTTCAGTCGTGTCCGACTCTGTGCGACTCCATAGACGGCAGCCAACCAGGCTCCACCGTCCCTGGGATTCTCCAGGCAAGAACATAGGAGTGGGTTGCCATTTCCTTCTCCAATGCATGAAACTGAAAGGTGAAAGTGAAGTCGCTCAGTTGTGTCCGACTCGTAGCAACCCCATGGACTGCAGCCCACCAGGCTCCTCCGTCCATGGAATTCTCCAGGCAAGAGTACTGGAGTGGGGTGCCATTGCCTTCTCCGAAGTAAGGATTACTGATGCTTAAAATTATAAATTTCATAAACAGCCAACCAGGCTCCACCGTCCCTGGGATTCTCCAGGCAAGAACATAGGAGTGGGTTGCCATTTCCTTCTCCAATGCATGAAACTGAAAGGTGAAAGTGAAGTCGCTCAGTTGTGTCCGACTCGTAGCAACCCCATGGACTGCAGCCCACCAGGCTCCTCCGTCCATGGAATTCTCCAGGCAAGAGTACTGGAGTGGGGTGCCATTGCCTTCTCCGAAGTAAGGATTACTGATGCTTAAAATTATAAATTTCATAATGACTATAATATAAATGGAATTATTGATGCTTAAAAATTATAAATTTCATAGTGACTATAATGTAAGTGGAATTGCATACTATAATAATATAAACATTTTTGTACAGTTCAAAAGATTTATTAAACTTATTAAATTTTAGTATTGCTACATATATGAATAGGAAATTAATTTCATAATCAAAGATAATCAAATAATTTAAAGAAATCCTGGCCTTACTTGTTAATGTTTGAGTTGGCATGTATTTAACAAATTCATTAAGGCTCATTTTCAAAGTCTATTTGTTCCTGGCCAAAACATTTTAATGAATATAGTTATTTATAAAGTTCCCTAAAATTACTGGATCTATATACTTGGAGCCTCTTCCCGTGCTTAGTATTATATTAACCCATTTTTTTCTTTCTTATTCTTTGATTATGATGAGAAGTAAAGCTATATTCAAAATATTTCTACTTTCCTTATTAATAAGATTTAAGAAGCAATAAGGCTAGATTGGATATAACTATTATTTCTAAAATGGGTCTGAATTTTATAACTTAGTCTAATTAATTTTTCTAAAGGACACAAAGTAGGGGGAAAGCCTTGTTCAAAATTGATTCTATATCTATTGTAGCAGATGGCCACATTCTGGTCTATTTCGGAGTTATAAATCTCTTTATGGCTCTCCTGTTAACGTTAAACCAAAGCCTATTTGGCAGATGATAAGACTCTTTCAAATGATATGTGTGAAATTCTCCTGCTTTCCTGATCACTGATCAGTGGAAATGAGAACAGTATGTTTCATAGATATAATTAGGATAGGTATAATTTCATATCTTACCAAATAAAGCTGCCTATTTTTATTTTTTCAAGGCCAGATTAAGATTACTATGAGCATCTAAGCTAGCACCAGAAACTAGTTATGATTTTAAAATGTTTTCATATTACTTTAATTTTATAAAAGAAAATTAGGCTTGTGAGATAAGAATGGGAGTTCATGAAATACTGTCAGCAATATGTCTATATGAGGAATATGATTAATTTTAAATAATTTATAACATTTTGGACAATACAGGGAGAAAAACATGAATTTTTTGCTTTTTTCCTCACTGTGACACATCAGGTATGTTATTCATCTGAGCTTCCTGCTCATCTATAAAATGAAGAGCTATTATAAAGAAGCCTATTCTCCATTTTTAAAAACCTGTTCACAATACTAAAAATACATTTAAAAATAACAATAAAACCTGTAATAGCAGCAGCAGTAGCTTGTTTAATCAACCCGCAATCATCAATTACTTTACCTAGAGCTACTCTTACTATTTCATTTTTAATTTGAATAAAAACTCAAACTTAATGCTCATTTTACAAAGAAAGAAGATTATCATTTTTCTATATACTTGAAGTGTATTTCTAGTATTGATATACTGTATGTCCCACAAATATTTATAACCTAGAAAAATAAATTGCTTCAGAGACTTTTCTGTGCCCCATACATGATACCACATTACTGTCAATTATGTCTCCTGAAGCTCCTGCATGCTTTGAGTATTTTCTCAAATATTCTTTGTTTTTAATGACCTTTACAATTTTGGTCAATACTGCTCAGGTATTTTGCAGAATCTTTCTCAACTGGGATTTATATGATTTTTTTTCTCTTTTTCACCTGGAAATATGGATTTTCAGAGATAGACCATAAAATATAAATGCCAGATATATTTAAATTTTAAAAGAGACAAATGCCATTTTTATATAATATCAAGGGTGTGTGTGCGCTTTGTTGTTAAGTCATATCTAAATCTTTTTGACTTTATGGACTGTAGCCCACCAGGCTCCTCTGCCCACAGGGTTTTCCAGGCAACAACACTGGAGTGAGTTGTGATTTCCTCTTCCAGGGGATCTTCCCAACACAGGGACTGAGCCAGTGTCTCCGGCATCTCCTGTAGTGGCAGGAGGAGTCCTTACTACTGAGTCACCTGGGAAGCCCTGATATCAAGGGTATATACTATCAAAATATATAAGGATATGCTGTGAAAAAATACAAATAAAAGAAGATCTCAGTGTATGAATAAAGATACTAAATTGTTTGGTTTCCCTGGTTAGAGTTTATCAATTTTGTTTATTATTATTAATAATTTGCTTTTAGTTGATTCCTTTTTCCCATTTTTAAGATGGGAATACTAGACCACCTGACCTGCCTCTTGAGAAATCTGTATGCAGGTCAGGAAGCAACAGTTAGAACTGGACATGGAAGAACAGACTGGTTCCAAATAGGAAAAGGAGTACATCAAGGCTGTATATTGTCACCCTGCTTATTTAACTTATATGTAGAATACATCATGAGAAACGCTGGACTGGAAGAAGCACAANNAAGAGTTGACTCATTGGAAAAGACTCTGATGCTGGGAGGGACTGGGGCAGGTGGAGAAGGGGACAACCAAGGATGAGATGGCTGGATGGCGTCACTGACTCCATGGGCCTGGGTCTGGGTAAACTCCGGAGTTGGTGATGCACAGGGAGGCCTGGCGTGCTGCAATTCATGGGGTCGCAAAGAGTCAGACACGACTGAGCAACTGAACTGAACTGAACTGAATTTCATCATTTTTTCAATTTATTATTATATCTTTTCTTCTTACTTTAACCTTACTCATCATTAATTTCTTAAGGTAGAATTTTAAATTGAACATTTCAGATCTTTATTTTCTAATATATGCATTCAATGCTGTAAAGCAAAAGGAAAGAAAAAATTTTCTCTACTGTTTCCAGTGCATGTGAAAATTTTTAAGGAGTTTCATTTTCATTTAGTTCAAACACATTATCAAGAAGTTTGTTGCTTTCTTTTCAAGTATTTGGGAATAACCAGCCATCTTTCAGCCACTGAGGTTTTCTTTAATTTCATTTTTGTCTGGGAGTATGTTTTGTATGACGTCCCATCTTCTAACTTGTTACAGTGTGTTTTATGGCACAGAATGTTGTATATCTTGGAGAATGTTCCGAATGAGCTTGAAGAGAATGTGTATTTGTTCAATGTACTGAAGTATTCAATGACTGTCACATAGACCAAGTTCACTGGTAATGCTGTTTGGGTCACCTCAATCTTTACTAATTTTCTAATTCTTGATAATCTGCAATGGCTTACTATTGATTACTATGAATTATTTATGGAAGGGTGAAGTCTCTCAATACTATTAATGAATTTTTCTTTTTTTTAATTAATTTTTATTTCTTAGTCTGTTTTGCTTTATAATACTGTATTCGTTTTGCTATACATTGACATGAATCAGCCACGAGTGTACATGAACTCCCAATCCCGACTCCACCTCCCCTCTCCCACCCCACACCATCTCTCTGGATTATCCCCGTGCATCAGTCCCAAGCATCCTGCATCCTGCATCGAACCTAGACCGGCGATTCGTTTCACTTATGATATCATACATGTTACACTGCCACTCTCCCAAATCATCCCACCCTCTCCCTCTCCCACAGAGTCCAAAAGGCTGTTCTATACATCTGTGTCTCTTTTGCTGTCTCACTTACAGGTTTATCATTACCATCTTTCTAAATTCCATATATATGTGTAAGTATACTGTATTGGTGCTTTTCTTTCTGGGTTACTTCACTCTGTATAATCGGCTCCAGCTTCATCCACCTCATTAGAACTGATTCAAATGTATTATTTTTAATGACTGAGTAATACTCCATTGTGTATATGTACCACAGCTTTCTTATCCATTCATCTGCTGATGGACATCTAGGTTGCTTCCATGTCCTGGCTATTATAAACAGTGCTGCAATGAACATTGGGGGACACGTGTCTCTTTCAATTCTGGTTTCCTCGGTGTGTATGTCCAGCAGTGGGATCGCTGAATCATAAGGCAGTTCTATTTGCAATTTTTAATTTGTCTATTTCTCCTTTTAGTTGTATTTTGACATTCTTTTCAGTTCAGTTCAGTTGCTCAAGTCGTGTCCAACTCTTTGTGACCCCATGAATCACAGCATATTAGGCCTCCCTGTCCATCACCAACTACCGGAGTTCACTCAGACTCACGCCCATCGAGTCAGTGATGCCATCCAGCCATCTCATCCTCGGTTGTCCCCTTCTCCTCCTGCCCCCAATCTCTCCCAGCATCTGGGTACATAAATATTTAGCTTTGTTATGCTTTCCTAAAGGAAGTCAATCCTAAATATTCATTGGAAGGACTGATGCTGAATTTCCAATACTTTAGCCACCTGATACAAAGAACTGACTCATTAAAAAAGACCCTGATGCTGGGAAAGATTGAAGGCAGGAGAAGGGCATGACAGAGGAAGAGAGGGTTGGATGGCATCACCAACTCAATGGACACGAGTTTGAGCAAGCTCCGGGAGTTAGTGATGGACAGGGAAGCCTCATGTTCTGTAGTCCATGGGACTGCCAAGAGTTGGACACGACTGAGCGACTGAAAAACTGAACAACATCAACAACATGTTTTCATGAAAAATTGATCCATAATTATTTCTGATAATTTCCTCTTTTCTGAAGTCAGCTTTTATTGTAATTAACACAGTTTCTTCAATTTCTTTTGATTAGTATTTCGTTTGACCTTTGTGCTTTTCTGCCTTCTCTCATTTTAAATGATTCCATCTTATCTGCCCTCTACTGTAACAATTATACATTTTTAAAAAATCAATGGTTGCTTAAGAATTTGCAATATACCTTTTTTCACTTTCATAAAAAAAAAAAAACTATATTTTCCACTTTCCCTATGAGTTTCTACATGAAAGAGCAGTGAAAGTGGTTTTAAAGAATTTTAAAAATAGAGCATCCAGAAGACTAAACTCATCTCTTCTCCCAATCTCACCAGTCAAGTAAGACATTCTCCTTGCCATGGTGGTACCATTATTACATGGAAATCCTTCCTCCTGGACACATGAAGCAAGAGATATGAAAGTCCTCCCTAAAAGCCAGACATGAAACATGACACATTCCTCAATTTCCACGGATTTAGATTCTATTAAAACTTTGTGAGGAATACATTTGTATCAGTTCTAATGAGATGGATGAAACTGGAGCCGATTATACAGAGTAAAGTAAGCCAGAAAGAAAAACATCAATACAGTATACTTACACATATATATGGAATTTTGAAAGATGGTAATGATAACCTTGTACGCGAGACAGCAAAAGAGACACAGATGTAGAGAACAGTCTTTTGGACTCTGTGGGAGAGGGAGAGGGTGAGGTGATTTGGGAGAATGCCACTGAAATATTTATAACATAAGAAACAAAAAAAAAATTAAAAAAATAAACTCAATGAACAATTTTGCCCAAAGTTCACTCTGTGTATGTACAGTGTTAAGGGTCTTTTTATTATATAATTCCATAAATAAAAAGGCTTTGGTTACTACAAAAAAAAAAAAAAACTTGTGGGAAAGACACAAATAGGGTTAAATCACAGCAATATTCCAGCTCCTAATTTAAGTAATTGTCTTCAATTAAAATAAATTAATTAAAATTAAAAATAAAAGGGCAAACAAAATGATCGGAAAAAAATTAACACTATTGATACCTCTCAAGAAAAGTTATCCTGTAAATAAAAGAAACATAGATGAAAGATGTAGTATTTTTTGTTTATATCTCTTGACCTGCTTCATACATTTCTTTCGCCCTCCACTATCCCATTTCTGGCAATCATCAATCTTTTCTAATCTGTTCTCTGTATCTATCAGCTTGGTTGTAGTTGTTGTTTGTAAGATTTCACATATAAGAGAGATCAATCTAGTATTTGTCTTTCTTGACTTGTTTCACTTAGTATCATGCCCTTGAGGTCCATTTGTTGTCACAAATGGCAATATTTCATTCTTTTTCATGGCTAGTGATATTCCATTGTGTGTGTATATATATAGGCACACACACATATTTGTGTATACACACACACAAACAAACACACAAACACATGATATTTTATCAATTCATCCAGTGATGCACATTTAGGTTGTTTCTATATGTTGGCCATCGTATTTAATGCTCAAATGAGCATGCTGCTGCTGCTGCTGAGTTGCTTCAGTAGCGTCCAATTCTGTGAGACCCCATAGATGGCAGCACACCAGGATCCTCTGTCCCTGGGATTCGCCAGCCAAGAATGCTGGAGTGGGTTGCCATTTCCTTCTCCAGTGCATGCATGCATGCTAAGTCGCTTCAGCCGTGTCCGACTCTGTGTGACCCTATGGACAGCAGCCCACCAGGCTTCTCTGTCAACAGGATTCTCCAGGCATGAATATTAGAGTGGGTTGCTATCTCCTTCTCCCATCTAATGAGCATAGAGGGTCATAAATTTTTTCCACTCAATGTCTTCCTTTTCGTCAAATAAATATCCAGAAATGGAATCACTGTATCACAATTTTTTGAGGAACCTCAACAACGTTTTCCATAGAAACTGCATCAAAGTACATTCCTATGAACAGAGCACCAGGGTTCCTTTCTTTTCCCTAGATCCTCGCCAAAACTTGACATTTCTAGTCTTTTGGATAATAATCATTGTAACAGGTGTAAGGTGACATTGTGGTTTCATTTGTATCTCACTGATTATTAGTGATGTTGAGCAACTTATTATGCAACTATTGGCCATACAGGACTTCCCTGGTGGCTCAGAGGTTAAAGCATCTGCCTGCAATGTGGGAGACCCGGGTTCAATCCCTGGGTCAGGAAGTTCCCCTGGAGAAGGAAATGGCAACTCACTCCAGTATTCTTGCCTGGAGAATCCGATGGACAGAGGAGCCTGGTAGGTGAGGTGGACATGACTGGGCGACTTCACTCATCACATTGGCCATATATATATATATATATATATATTCTTTGAAAAAAAAAGTCTTGTTCAGTTCTGGTACCATTTTAAAAGTGCATTGTTTGTATATTTGCAATTGAGTTGCATGAGTTCTTTATATATTTTGGATATTAACCACAGATATATGACTTTCAAACATTTTCTCCCATTCAGTAGATTGCTAGTTTCATTTCATCAAAACAAGCTTTATACCTTGATGCAGTCTCACTTAAATTTTTTTTAGGAAATTGATGATTTCATTTTTTCTTTTTTAAATTATTAAAGTATGATAACATATTTACAGGAGACTTAAAAAAATACAGAACAAACTAATATACAGTTACACTTTAAATTATATTTATTATTAAGCAGATAAACTTTTAGTTGCAGTTTCAATATGAAACTGTCAAAAATTAATAGAATGAACAGACAGAAAAGTAGAAGGATACAGTAGACCTAAAAAGCACTATGGACCAATTCAATAACTTTACTGAATTTGTGTATTAGCGTTAATGGTTTTTGATGGATTCAAGGTTTTTCTATATATAAAATCATGCCACATGTAGATAGGAGTCTTACTTCTTAAATTTGGATATTTTTTATTTCCTTTCCCTGCCTAATTACTCTGGATAGGACTTCCAATATAAAGTTGCATGAAAGTGGTGAAAGTGGGCATCTTTGTCTTATTCTTGATGTTAGACGAAAACATTTTTACATTTCACTGCTGAGTAAGATGTTAGCTATGGTCTTATCAAGGATGGCTTTTGTTATTTTGAGGTAGGCTCCCTATGGATATTGAATTATTCAAGACTTTTCTGCATCTACGAGATCAAATAATTTTTATTTTGTTAATGTAGCATATCACATTGATTGACCTGGGGATATTGAACCAACTCTAGAATACATGACATTTAAACACGGTGTCATCAAATGACGTTTCTAATGTATTTTTGGATTTGGCCTGCTAAATATTGTTGGGCATTTTTACATCTATGCTCATCAAAGATATTAGGGCCATAAACTTCCCTTTTTGTTTAATGTGTTATTTGCTTTTTGTATCAGTACAATGCTGGCCTCATAAAATGAGTTTGCAATAGTTCCATCCTGTCCTACTCTTTTTCATAATGCCTGAGAAGGATTGGTATTAATTTTAATTTGTATGTTTGGTAGAATTCACCAATGAAGCCACAGCTTGTCTGTTTCTTTTTCTCTGTTTGTTGGGAGTCAGTCTCCTTACTAGTAATAGGTCTGTTCAAGTTTTCTACTTAATCATGATTCAATCTTGGCCAGATCTATGTTTGTAAAATTTTATCTATTTCTTTAGATTGCTCAACTTGTCTGTACATGACTACTCATAGTACCAGTCACTCACTCAGTTGGTTCCTACTCTGCTAATCCAGGGACTGTAGCACCCCCAGGCTTCTGAAGACACAAAATTCTTCAGGCAAGAATACTGGAATATATAGCCATTCCCTTTATCAGGAGATTTTACCAACCTAGGGATTGAATTTCGGTTTCCTGTATTACAGGCAGATCCTCGACCATCTGAGCCACCAGAACTGGGCTTGACTGCTAATAGTATTTGCTTATGAATCTTTAAACTATAACATTTCTTCTATCATTCTTGATTTTATGTCTTTTTCTCTCTTTCCTCTTTTTTTTTTTGTGAATTTAACTAAAGTTCTCTCAATTTTGTTTATCTTTTCCAAGAACCAACTCTACCAAAATGAGCTATGAAAAGCAACAGGATACAAATTCTCAAGTGAACATGAAACATTATATAGAGCATATCATATGTTAGGCCAAAACACAAGTCTTAATAATATTCAGAAGAATGGAATTATTGAGAGTACATTTCTGATTACAACAGTAACCAACTAGAGAAAGGCAATGCCAAAGAATGCTCAAACGAAAACACAACAGAACTCATCTCACACGCTAGTTAATGATGCTCAAAATTCTCCAAGCCAGGCTTCAGCAATATGTGAACTGTGAACTTCTAGATGTTCAAACTGGTTTTAGAAAAGGCAGAGGAACCGAGATCAAATTGCCAACATCCACTGGATCATCAGAAAAGCATGAGAGTTCAAAAAAAAATCATCTATTTTTGCTTTATTGACGATGCCAAAGCCTTTGACTGTGTAGTTCACAATAAACTGTGGAAAATTCTGAAAGAGATGGGAATACCAGATCACCTGACCTGCCTCTTGAGAAATCTGTATGCAGGTCAGGAAGCAACAGTTAGAACTGGACATGGAACAACAGACTGGTTCCTAATAGGAAAAGGAGTACGTCAAGGCTGTATATTGTCACCCTGCTTATTTAACTTATATGTAGAGTACATAATGAGAAACACTGGTCTGGAAGAAACACAAGCTGCAATCAAGATTGCCAGGAGAAAATATCAATCACCTCAGATATGCACGTGATACCATCCTTATGGCAGAAAGTGAAGAGGAACTAAAAAGCCTTTTGATGAAAGTGAAAGTGAAAAACTTGGCTTAAAGCTCAACATTCAGAAATTCAGAAAACTGAAATCATGGCATCTGGTCCCATCACTTCATGGCAAATAAATGGGGAAACAGTGGAAGCAGTGTCAGACTTTATATTTTGGGGCTCCAAAATCAACTGTAGATGGTGATTACAGCAATAAAATTAAAAGGCACTACTCCTTGGAAGGAAAGTTATGACCAATGTAGATAGCATATTAAAAACCAGACATTACTTTTTCAACAAAGATCCTTCTAGTCAAGGCTATGGTTTTTCCAGCAGTCATGAATGGATGTGAGAGTTGGACTGGGAAGAAAGCTGAGCTCTGAATAATTGATGCTTTTGTTTTGTTTTGTTTTAATATAAATTTATCTATTTTAATTGGAGGCTAATTATAATATTGTATTGGTTTTGCCATACATCAGCATGAATCCGCCATGGGTTTACACATGTTCCTCATTTTGAACTGTGGTGTCAGAGAAGACTCTTGAGCATCCCTTGGACTTCAAAGAGATCCAAACAGTCCATCCTAAGGGAGATCAGTCCTGGGTGTTCATTTGGAATGACTGAGCTGAAGCTGAAACTCTAATACTTTGGCCATGTGATGTGAAGAGCTGACTCACTGGAAAAGACCCTGATGCTGGGAGGGACTGGGGGCAGGAGGAGAAGGGGACCACAGAGGACGAGATGGCTGGATGGCATCACTGACTCGATGCACATGAGTTTGCGTGAACTCTAGGACTTGATGGACAGGGAGGCCTGACATGCTACAATTCACGGGGTCACAAAGAGTTGGACACGACTAAGTGACTGTCCTGAACTGAGAAATTAAATGAAAAAAAAAAAAAAAACAGAAATTACATGAAGACCAAAAACTAAAAAAATTTGTAGATATGTGAAGACTAAACAACATGCTACTTAACTACCAAAGGATCAAAAAGAGGGATTAAAAGAGAGATTAAAAAGTATCTTAAGAGAAACAAAAATGTAAGCATACCAAATTTGTGGGATACAGTAAAAGCAATTCTAAGAAGAAGTTTATGTGATAAACGCCCAACTTAAGAAATAAGAAAAATCTCAAGAAAGCAATCTAACTTTATACTCCGAGCAACTAAGAAAGATAATTGTTATTTAGTCACTAAGTCATGTCCAACTCTCTGTGACCCCATGGACTGGAGCATGCCAGGCTCTTCTGTCCTCCACTATCTCCCAGAGTTTGCTCAAATTCATATCTATAACAAAGCACAAAGTTAGTAAAATGAAAGAAACGGAAAATACTACAGCAGAAATAAATACGATGAAAATAAAGCAGAGAAAATCAATTAAACTAATTCTTAGTTTAACTTTTTTTGCCATACACATTTTAACCAATCTAAGTTCATCAAATAACTCTGTACCACTTTATTTGCAATATAGGTACCTTATAATATTCTCAGCTATTCCTTCTAATCATTGTGACAGTCCTATTCTGCATTTCACTTATCCATAATTACGCAATAGTGTTCAGTTCAGTTCAGTCGCTCAGTCATGTCCAACTCTTTGCGACCCCATGAATCGTACCACGCCAGGCCTCCCTGTCCATCACAACTCCTGAGTTCACTCAGACTCAAGTCCATGGAGTCAGTGATGCCATCCAGCCATCTCATCCTCTGTGGTCCCCTTCTTGCCCCCAATCCCTCCCAGCATCAGAGTCTTTTCCAATGAGTCAACTCTTCGCATGAGGTGGCCAAAGTACTGGAGTTTCAGCTTTAGCATCACTCCCTCCAAAGAAATCCCAGGGCTGATCTCCTTCAGAATGTGGAGTTCACTCAGACTCAAGTCCATGGAGTCAGTGATGCCATCCAGCCATCTCATCCTCTGTGGTCCCCTTCTTGCCCCCAATCCCTCCCAGCATCAGAGTCTTTTCCAATGAGTCAACTCTTCGCATGAGGTGGCCAAAGTACTGGAGTTTCAGCTTTAGCATCACTCCCTCCAAAGAAATCCCAGGGCTGATCTCCTTCAGAATGGACTGGTTGGATCTCTTTGCAGTCCAAGGGATTCTCAAGAGTCTTCTCCAACACCACAGTTCAAAAGCATCAATTCTTGGGCGCTCAGCCTTCTTCACAGTCCAACTCTCACATCCATACATGACTACTGGAAAAACAATAGCCTTGACTAGATGGAACTTTGTTGGCAAAGTGATGTCTCTGCTTTTGAATATGCTATCTAGGTTGGCCATAACTTTTCTTCCAAGGAGTAAGCATCTTTTAATTTCATGGCTGCAGTCACCATCTGCAGTGATTTTGGAGCCCAAAAAAATAAAGTCTGACACTGTTTCCACTGTTTCCTCATCTATCTACCATGAAGTGATGGGACCAGATGCCATGATCTTCGTTTTCTGAATGTTGAGCTTTAAGCCAACTTTTTCACTCTCCTCTTTCACTTTCATCAAGAGGCTTTAGTTCCTGTTGTTAATACTCAAGTCATTTCAGTAAATTTCCTAGTTGTTGGAAGAGGGTGTTTGCTATGAATTTTTAGAATTAACACCAAAAAAAGATGTCCTTTTCATTACAGGGGACTGGAATGTAAAAGCAGGAAGTGAAGAAACATGTAGAGTAACAGGCAAATTTGGCCCTGGAGTACAAAATGAAGCAGGGCCAAGGCTCATAGAGTTTTTCCAAGAGAGCACATACACCCTCTTCCCACAACACAAGAGAAGACTACACACAGACGTTGCCAGATAGCCAACACTGAAATCACATTGATTATAGCCTTTACAGCCAAAGATGGAGAAGCTCTATACAGTCAGCAAAAGAAAGACCAGTAGCTGACTGTGGTTCAGATCATGAACTCCTTATTGTCAAATTCAGACTAAAATTGAAGAAAGCAGGGAAAACCACTAGACCATTCAGGTATGACCTAAATCAAATCCTTTACGATTATACAGTGGAAGTGAGAAGTAGATTTAGGGATTAGATCTGATAGATTGCCTGATGAACTATGAATGAAGGTTCATGACACTGAACACGAAATAGGGAGCAAGATCATCCCCAAGAAAAAGAAATGACAGAAAGCTTCTGAGGAAGCCTTACAAATAGCTGTGAAAAGAAGAGAAGAGAAAAGCAAAAGGGAAAAGGAAAGATATACCCATTTGAATGCAGAGTTCCAAAGAAGAGCAAGAAGAGAGAAGACAAGTCTTCCTCAGTGATCAGTGCCAAGAAATAGAGGAAAACAACAGAATGGGCAAGACTAGAGATCTCTTCAAGGAAATTAGAGATACCAACAGAATATTTCACGCAAAGATAGGCTCAATAAAGGACAGAAATATTATGGACCTAACAGAAGCATAAGAGATTAAGAAGTGGCAAGAATACACAGAAGAACTATACAAAAATAAATAAATAAATAAAATCTTCATGACCCAGATAATCACAATGCTGTGTTCATTCACCTAGACCCAGACACCTGGAGTGTGAAGTCAAGTGGGCCTTAGCAAGCATCACTACAAACAAAGCTAGTAGAGGTGATGGAATGCCAGT
Source organism: Aepyceros melampus (assembly GCA_006408695.1). NCBI lineage: Eukaryota > Metazoa > Chordata > Mammalia > Artiodactyla > Bovidae > Aepyceros > Aepyceros melampus. The sequence continues at coordinate 125,187 of SJXQ01009189.1, read as the reverse complement.
TGAGCTATTTAAAATCCTATAAGATGATTCTGTGAAAGTGCTGCCCTCAATATGCCAGCAAATTTGGAAAACTCAGCAGTGGCCACAGGACTGGAAAAGATCAGTTTTCATTACAATCCCAAAGAAACGCAATGTTAAAGAATGTTCAAACTACTGCACAATTGCACTCATCTCACATATTAGTATAGTAATGCTCAAAATTCTCTAAGTAAGACTTCAACAAAAAAGCAAGAGACTTCCAGAAAAATATCTATTTCTGCTTTATTGAGTTTGCCAAAGCCTTTGACTGTGTGGATCACAGTGCACTGTGGGAAATTCTGAAAGGGATGGAAACCAGACCTGCTGACCTGCCTCTTGAGAAATCTGTATGCAGGTCAGGAAGCAGCAGTTAAAACTGGACAAGGAACAACAGACTGGTTCCAAATAGGAAAAGAAGTACATCAAGGCTGTAGTTGTCACCCTGCTTATTTAACTTATATGCAGAGTACATCATGAGAAATGCTGGGCTGGAAGAAGCACAAGCTGGAATCAAGATTGCTGGGAGAAATATCAATAACCTCAGATATGCAGATGACACTATCCTTATGGAAGGAAGTGAAGAAGAAAACTAAACAGCCTCTTGATGGAAGTGAAAGAAGAGAGTGAAAATGTTGGCTTAAAGCTCAACATTCAGAAAACTAAGATTATGGCATCTGGTCCCATCACTTCATGGCAAATAGATGGGGAAACAGTTCAAACAGTGACAGATTTTATTTTGGGGCTCCAAAATCACTGCAGATGGTGACTGTAGCCACGAAATTAAAAGACGCTTGCTACTTTGAAGAAAAGTTAGGATCACCCTAGAAAGCATATTAAAAGGCAGAGACCTTACTTTGCCAACAAAGGTGTTGTCCAGTGAAGGCTATGGTTTTTCCAGTAGTAATGTATGGATGTGAGAGTTGGACTACAAAGAAAGCTGAGTGCAAAAAAATTGATGCACTTGGACTGTGGTGTTGGAGAAGATTTTTGAGTCCCTTGAACAGCAAGGAGATGTAACCAGTCCATCCTGGGGGTGATCAATCCTGAGTGTTTATTCTAAGGACTAATGTTGAAGCTGAAACTCTAATACTTTGGCCACCTGATGTGAAGAACTGACTCATTTGAAAAGACCCTGATGCTGGGAAAGACTGAAGGTGGGAGGAGAAGGGGACAACAGAGGATGAGATGGTTGGATGGCATTACCAACTCAATGGACATTAGTTTGGGTAAACTCCAGAAGTTAGTGATGGATAGGGAGGCCTGGTGTGCTTCAGTTCACTGGATTACAAAGAGTTGGACACAACTGAGCAACTGAACTGAACATACAATCCTAGGTCTTTAATTAATATGGAATTAATCCTAAATGCAATCCTAGACTTGACTCCTACGTATTGAACTAACAGTAATGAAAACATATGTCCATATGAAGACATACAGAGAAATGTTCAGGATTTCCTGGTGGCTCAGATGGTAAAGCGTCTGCCTACAGTGCAGAAGACCTGGGTTCGAAAGAAGACTTTCCAACCAGTTCTTTGTGTGTATTGGGTAAAGCTGATGTATTTTGGTTTTGTTTTTTTTTGTTGTTGTTGTTGTTGTGTTTTGTTTTGTTTTTTTTTACTTTACAATATTGTATTGGTTTCAGTTCACACTTACTATTTCTTTCAGCTTCTGGAAATTAGGATAATAGTAAGATCTGGGAAATGACAACCCACTCCAGTGTTCTTGACTGGAGAATCCCAGGGACGGGAGAGCCTGGTGGGCTGCCATCTATGGTGTAGCACAGAGCTGGACATGACTAAAGTGACTTAGCAGTAGCAGCAAGATCTGGGACTATTTATGTGTATGTATTTGGAATTCTCAGGTGGTTCAAGTGCTAAAGAACACCTACCTATGCAGGAGACAAAGAGAGGCAGATTCAGTCTCTGGGTTGGGAAGAGCCCCTGGAGGAGGGCATGGTAATTCACTCAAGTATTCTTGCCTGGAGAATCGCATGGACAGAGGAGCCTGGCAGCTGAAGTTCATAGGGTCGCACAGAGTCAGACACGACTGAAATGACTTAGCACGCATGCATTCATTCATAATTGATTTGCTCTTTCATTTCTTTAATTTAAAAACCTTTTCTCAAAATGCTTACCACATTCCAGGCACTGAGGGAATCATAATTGAATTAACACACTTGCAATATTTCAGGACTAGAAACGAAAATCTTACTTTTAACATTATTATCAAAATATTTCTTTTAGTTATCATCAATATTAATTTTATTTATATTAGGTTATAAGGCACATTATTTTCAAATGCTCACATGAAGGACTATAATTGAGTTATGCTGGGTAATTTCATATAAGTGATAATATAAAAATGACTTTGCTGTGCCATTATTTAATACCATTTTATAATTTGATGAATTTTAATACTATATAATACATTTTTATTTCCATTAATATGTTTTTCAAGCTAATTGATACTGTAAGTATCAAAGATTTTAAAAATGAACTGATAGTTGTCAGTTGCTCTAAGATAACTTTAACATGTAGAAATAACATTTTGAGTTTCAAAACTATCCTGCACATAATTTCTATGTGGGAGACTTCTTGAAATCAGATTATTCTGTGTATGTAGAAGTCAGATTCAAGTTTTGTAAAGACATGAGAAATTGTCTAAGCAAGTAGTAAAATGTGAAAAAGTAATAAAATATTAGGACAAATCTTGGATTAAAATTAAAACTTCTCACACTTGCTTTTCTCTCTGGAAAAAAACAGACTAGTTCTTTCAACAGTGTTTTTAATAAAATAAAGCTTAAATCTGGAGACTTAAGTGTGGAACAATCTTAGTTGTTACAAATGTGAGGAAATGCCCTTAGCAGAATTTAATTTTATTTTTGCTAGAATATACAAAAATAGATAGCATTTATTATTGTTTTGCTCATACATCATTTTAAGACCTCAGAGTTTTTGCGAGAATGTGTCACATTTTATAAATAATAAATAATATTTAATAAAACTACAGTATTGGCTTTTCTGTTGGCTCAATGGTAAAGAATCTGCCTGCAATGCCAAGATGCAGGTTTGGTAGCTGGGCTTCAAGATCCCTTGGAAAAGAAAATGGCAACCCACTCCAATATTCTTGCCTGGAAAATCCCAGGTACAGAAGATCTGGTTGGCCACAGTTTATGGTGTTGCAAAAGAATCAGGCCTGACTTAGAGACTACACAATAACAACAACACTTTTTGACAGCAGGACAATGCACACCTAACCCATATACATTCAAAATCAAAATTATTGCAAAAACCTATAGGTCTCAAAGAAATATATACACACACACACATAAATACACAAACAAATTACTTTCTTGGGGTCAACGTCTTCCCTGGCCATTAGTATGCCCTCTGAAAATTCTCAAGCCATATAATCCAACTACAAAATTTTTCTACCCACCTACAAGATAAAAATTTCCTAGATAGATGCTTATTGACCAAACTTCATTCTATTAGCCACATTCAAGTCAGTCACCTGTAAAGACAAACTCATTAAGTAATTTTCTATCTTGACTACCCCAGTGCAAATCTCATCTTTCTCTTATATTTTCTCTCTTGCTAATTATGTCATCACCTATCCTATCATCCAACGCAGAAGCCAAGACCTGATACTCATTTTCAAAGTTCCCCAAACCCCAACCTCTGAACGTTCATGAATTTGGGAATGGTGCCACTTACTCTGCCTTTTTCTCCATTCACACTGTTGTGCTAACTTATTATGTACTTTTTTAAGTATGAAAGTGAAAGAGGAGAGTGGAAAAGTTGGCTTAAAGCTCAACATTCAGAAAACGAAGATCATGGCATCTGGTCCCATCACTTCATGGGAAATAGATGGGGAAACAGTAGAAACAGTGTCAGACTTTGTTTTTTTGGGCTCCAAAATCACTGCAGATGGTGACTGCAGCCATGAAATTAAAAGGCGCTTACTCCTTGGAAGAAAAGTTATGACCAACCTAGATAGTATATTCAAAAGCAGAGACATTACTTTGCCGACTAAGGTCCGTCTAGTCAAGGCTATGGTTTTTCCTGTGGTCATGTATGGATGTGAGAGTTGGACTGTGAAGAAGGCTGAGCGCAGAAGAATTGATGCTTTTGAACTGTGGTGTTGGAGAAGACTCTTGAGAGTCCCTTGGACTGCAAGGAGATCCAACCAGTCCATTCTGAAGGAGATCAACCCTGGGATTTCTTTGGAAGGAATGATGCTAAAACTGAAGCTCCAGTACTTTGGGCACCTTATGCGAAGAGTTGACTCATTGGAAAAGACCCTGATGCTGGGAGGGATTGGGGGCAGGAGGAGAAGGGGACGACCGAGGATGAGATGGCTGGATGGCATCACAGACTCAATGGACGTGAGTCTGAGTGAACTCCGGGAGTTGGTGATGGACAGGGAGGCCTGGCGTACTGCGATTCATGGGGTCGCAAAGAGTCGGACACGACTGCGCGACTGAACTGAACTGAACTGATGTAATCACTTTACCCTGCTTCTTTCTCTCCTAATGTATCTGCTAAATACCTAAATAACTGCTTCAAAATTAACTTTGATTATGTTATACCATTGTATAAATCTCTTTATGTTTTCCTCTTACCTACAGGATAACATACAAATTTTCTCCTGATCTGACAAGAAAGACCCTCACTGATTGAACCTTGCTCCTTTTCTTTTGTTATTGTTACACTCTATTTCTCTGTCTTCTATCTAAATCAATCCATAGTTAATCAAATACAATATGTTATTTCATTTCACTTAACCTTTTCAGGTGCTTTTGTATTTGTTTACAAAAATTTTGACCTTTTTTCACTTCAGATAACACTGCTGCTGCTTCTGCTAAGTCGCTTCAGTTGTGTCCAACTCTGTGTAACCCCATAGACAACAGCCTGCCAGGTTCCTTTGTCCCTGGGATTCTCTAGGCAAGAATACTGGAGTGTGTTGCCATTTCCTTCTCCAATGCATGCATTCAGGCTAAGTCGCTTCAGTCGTGTCCAACTCTGCAACCCCATGGACAGCAGCCCACCAGGCTCCTCTGTCCACGGGATTCTCCAGGCAAGAGTACTGGAGTGGATTGCCATTTCCTATTCCCTCAGACAACACTAGTAGTACTTTAAAACTAGAAACCAAATTTCCTACTTACACCATCTCTGAGGACATCAAAGACAGTTTACTATTACTTTCTTCTGCCAAGACAAGTACTTTTAGATAGCTCCGTTAATAGCACTAGCTACTATATATTGCTTTATTTGTTTCGCCCACATTTTCTGTGAACTTACTCTTCAGTGCACTCAGCATAATGCAGAAAATTATTTTTCAATGTATTATTAATTACTTTGTATATCTGTGCCTCAAATCTGTGGATAATCAGTACTGGAAATATGCAATACACAAAAGAACAACTGTTCTTGCTCATTTAAAGCCCTTTATTCTTAACTGTTATCTAATAGTACTAATCTTTAAAATGCCTTCATAGCAAATGAGATTTATGTTAGTTGGAAGCAGAAATACAGACAATGAAAAAAATCACAACACAAAATCAATGAAAAATGTTAAGCCATGGATCAAGGAAAGGTCTCCAGTTTTGGAGTTTTAAATGTGACGTGAATGCAAAGAAAAGAGAATATCTGAGCTAGGATGTACCTTATGACATCACCGGTTAAAAATGCTCTGCTGGAAAATCAGTGCTAAATATTACAAATGTACCTAAGGGGTACAGGAGTTCCCCAGGTGTCACTAGTGGTAAAGAACCTGCCTGCCAAGGCAGGAGATATAAGAGACGCAGGTTTGAACCCTGGAAGGCAGCTATGCTCACCATATACCGCCAACGCTGGTTTGGTCCCTGGATCAGGAAGGTCCCCTAGAGGATGGCATGGCAACCCCACTAAAGTATTCTTGCCTGGAGGGAGAATCCCATGAACAGAGAAGCCTGGTAGGTGACAGTCCATAGGGCTGCAAAGAGTTGGACATGACTGAAGTGACTCAATACACACATGCACATCTAAGGGGTATAAGTCTGTTGTACCACAAATATGAGAATCTTTATACATGGTGTTTCAGTAATACGAAAGCATTTATGCTCTTGGTTAAACTTCCTGAAATTTACAGTGATTTTAAACAGTTTTGAGAGATAAAATAATGACTGCATTTTAATAAGTTTTAGAAAATTTAATTCAAATTTTGGAAATTCCTTACAGATAATGAAAGTTAAGTTTAACTGATTTTTTAAGGATTTATAACCAATTTGCCTAAGAAATATGTATTTAATCTTTTATATAGGTGGAACACATACTAAAGGAAATAGATACTTTTATGCACGTAAGGGATTCCCAGTTTTATCATCATAAAACATGAGATTAGAATATTTCAACATGATATTGTATTAATACCTTATCATTTAGGTTTTATATTGACATCAGAACTGTATAATTTTAATAACAATGTAATCAATGTTGATTTATTCTGTATGTATATAGAGTCTGTCAGCTCAACATGACTGCTATCTTCTTTATCATCAATCATTTCAATTTAAAATTAGTAAAAAAAACTTTTGGTTTAATCAACATTTTTAATTAGAGTCATCAGGTTACAGACATTTGATCTTTCTTTTTTAGTCTTCTCAAACTGGGTGGAAATTTACAATTATCTGATGCCCATGCTTCATGATACAGGCCAAAAATGATTATCGATATATCAGGGATTAGAAAGCCAGCTCAAGAATACTGGATTGAAGAGTAGCTCTCCTCTCCCTGTTAAGGTTTTTCATTTTTTATTGAGTCTATGAATTACTAAAGGTAGAGGATACTCTTGGAATCTAGACTTACTATATAAACCAACCCTCTAAATAACATGCACTGGCATATGTGAAGTGAGAACCTTTTTGCAATTAGAGATAAAATATTAAAAGTAATACAATGAATAAATGCCACCATTAAAACTGAATGCTGAATTTCTACCTCCATTTCAGAGCTCTATTACTATATTAGATTTATATTTAATAAATAGAATATTTCTGTTGACGTATAGATAAACCTTATTTTTAAAAAGCCATCTACCTTAAAAATCTGGGCTGAAAAGCCTATCTCGTGGCCTAAACACTTAGCACCTTTTGTCTTACGATAACATGTTGTGTTTTTTTCTAACAGGTTGGATTTTTTCCCTAAAAGGTTGAGAAACCTATATGAATTTTAGTTAAGTTCATTTTTTAAATGTAATATAGCAGTAAAATACTGTATCTCTGCAACATTCCAAGACAGTGATACTATTATACCTATGTGATAGTCTGAAAACTGTTTTTATGTACCATTTTTGTCATATTTCACATCTACAAGTTTCTTTTTTAAAAGTGTTTTATATGCCAGGGGCAGCAACTTTTGTGAGCAATCATTTCCCAGAGGTTAAGCTCTCTGAATTTCAGTTATGTGAAAATACATTCCTGTGAGGGATGCAGACTAGGAAAGACTTCAGGAGGATTTCCATCCAGATTTGGAAATAAGAGGCTGCCTTGAGACTATTCATATCACAAATCTCCTTTTACGAACTTTTTGAAAATGATTCCTATCTTTGTTATTTCCCATGTCTACAAATATTTCTTATCAAGAAGACAGCTGCCTGATATAAAGTAGAATATCTCTAATAAAAACATAAACATAACTTCTGATATAGTTTCCATGAAAGACTGAAATAATATTTACCATTTTAATTATACTAATCTTGTAGTTAAGGCTAATAAAACTTTTCAGAAGTATTACATTTCTGTGTTTAAGCCAGTTTATTGTTAGAACATTTTTGCCCCTACAATACCCTAATTCTTTTTAACCTTAATAGCATACATGCAAGCTAAAAACAAAATTATCTGTAGGATGAAAATGAGACATGGGCAGAAAATGATTCATCTAAACTTGTTTTATTTTTTTAAGAATGAAAGTTATTTTTCCAAGTTGTCCAGTTCTACCTTTAAAGTCAATAGCATTATTTGTGACAGGAAAAAAAAAAAAAAAAAAACAGAACAACTGAAGAACTTCTCTGAAGCTACCATTGAGACTGACATATTTTCCAGAATTCCCTGACAGATATTAGAAGAAGTATTTAGTGATTGTTCTAAGCCAAAATTCTAGAATAATGATAAACTGCAAGGTTATCTGGATATAGAGAGTAAGTCACAGCACACAGGAGGGATGTATTATTAAATTTAACGCAATGCTGAAATCAAGTAAAAGGACGATTTTAACTACTGAGCAGTAAATGTAAGTAGAGATTCAATCAAGTGAATAGTGAATCATTTGGTTGTTTTATACATGAATGGTGAGCTGAAGACATTTTTTAGGTAATCTTTATTTCAATAGAATCCAGATTCAGTGTGTGTGTTAGTTACTCAGTCATGCCCAACTATGTGTGACTTCATGGACTATAATCCCGCCAAGCTCCTCTGTCCATGAATTCTCCACGCAAATATATTGGAGTGGGTTGCCATTCCCTTCTCCAGGGACTCTTCCTGAGCCAGAGATCGTACACAGGTCTTCTGCATTGCAGGCTGATTCTTTACTGCCTGAACCACTAGGGAAGTCCCAGAATCCAGATTGGGGTCCAGTAAATTGAAATTTTGGAAGCTTATTAATTATTATAATAAAACAGAAACACTATACATGAACTGCTAGCTGTTTTACCAGACAAGACAGAGGTAAGTGAAGCAAATAATTAAATACAAAATGGGTGTGGTTTTTTTTTTCAATTAACTGTTAAATGTTTTTTCACTTGGGTTGGTACAAATTTTCTAGTCACTGACTATAAAGTATTCTTTATACGACGATTTTTTACTACGACACTAGACACTCTTTCTCTGGCATCAAGCAAACATATTCCTGTCTGTTTTAATGTGTTTACCATTAGGTAAACAACACAATACAATGAGATCATAAAACATACAAATCTTATATTTTACTATTTTTCTTGTAAATGCTTAACTAAAATATCTTGTACACTTTTGGTCACTGAACAAGGTCACAACTCTCTTAATACAGACCTACTTCTTGGAAGAATTCTAAAGCAAGAAAGTGATGTGGGAGCATGCTTAGCTTCTGTATGTGTATGTGCTTAGTCGCATCTGACTCTGTCCAACCCCATGGACTGTAGCCTGCCAAGCTCCTCTGTCCATGGAATCTTCCAGGCAAGAAGACTGAAGTGGGCTGCCATTTCCTACTCTAGTGGATCTTTCCAATCTCAGATCAAACTCACATTTCTTGTGCCTCCTGCACTGGAGGGCAGATTCTTTACCACTGCACCAACTGAGCTTTAATATACTCATCAGTCAACTTCACCTCTTTTCCCAATTTGCTAGCTCAGGATTCTGACTCTTCCAGTATTAGAGTGGTTTGCTGGAATTGGGCAGAAGGGGAAAGGAGGAGTAATAAGCTAAGGGGAAATTAAGCAAGAAAAAAAAAATTAAGACGGCTTCCCTGGTGGCTCAGACAGTAAAGAATCTGCCTGCAATGCGAGATACCTGGGTTTGGTCCCTAGGTTAGGAAGATCGCCTGGAGGAAGGCATGGCAATCTACTCCAAGTATTCTTGCCTGGGGATTCCACATGGACAGAGGAACCTGGCGGGCTACAGTCCACAGGGTTGCAAAGAGTTGGACAAGACTAAATGACTAAACACACAAGCATGAGAAAAGATCTTAACAAGGTCTCATCTTAAGCCCTATTCCTCTTTTAAGAGATTCTTTAATCAATCAGTATTAAAAAGTGACCTTGTTGCTCAAAGCTAATTGCCTCCTCAATTGCTTAATTTGAGACAGTAGATGAGTAAGACCAACAATACTATCCCTGTGTCATGTTTTCTCATGCTTATCACAGATCAGTAAATAAGACAATCTAATCTTAATGTTCAAGCTGGATTTAGAAAAGGCAGAGGAACCAGAGATTAAATTGCCAACATCCATTGGATCATCAAACAACTATGAGATTTCCAGAAAAACATCTACTTTTGCTTGACTGACTATGCCAAAGCCTTGGACAGTGTAGTATAACAAAATGTAGGATATTGTTAAAGAGATGGGAATGCCAGACCACCTAAACTGCCTCCTGATAAATCTGTACGCAAATCAAGAAGCAACAGTTACAACTGGGCAGAGAACAACAGACTGGTTCCAAATAGGAAAAGGAGTACATCAAGGTTGTATATTGTCACCTTGCTTATTTAAATTATATGCAGAATACATCATGAGAAATGCTGGACTGCATGAGCACAAGCTGGAATCAAGATTGTTGGGAGAAATATCAATAACCGCAGATATGCAGATGACATGACCCTTGTGGCAGAGAGCAAAGACGAACTAAAGAACCTCTTGATGAAAGTTAAACAAGAGACTGAAAAAGCTGGCTTAAAGCTCAACATCCAGAAAACTAAGATTATGGCATCTGGTCCCATCATTTCATGGCAATAGATGAGGAGACAGTGGGAACAGTGACAGACTTTATTTTTGGGGGCTCCAAAATCACTGCTGATGGTGACTGCAGCCATGAAATTAAAAGATGCTTACTCCTTGGAAGAAGAGTGATGACCAACCTAGACAGCTTATTAAAAAGCAGAGACATAATTTTACCAACAGAGGTCCATCTAATCAAAGCTATGGTTTTTCCAGTAGTCATGTATGGATGTGAGAGTTGGACTATAAAGAAAGCTGAGTGGCAAAGAACTGATGCTTTTGAACTCCGATGTTGGAGAAGACTTTTGAGAGTCCCTTGGACAGCAAGGAGATCCAACAAGTCCATCCTAAAGAAAATCATTCCTGAATATTCACTGGAAGGACTGATGCCAAAGCTGAAACTCTAATACTCTGGCCACCTGATGTGAAGAACTGACTCATCTGAAAAGACCCTGATGCTGGGAAAGATTGAAGGCAGGAGGAGAAGGGGCAGACAGAAGATGAGATCACTGGATGGCATCACTGACTCAATGGACATGAATTTGAGTAAGCTCCAGGTGTTGGTGATGGACACGGAGGCCTGGAGTGCTGGGGTGCATGGGATCACAAAGAGTCGGACACGACTGACTGAGTGAACTGAACTGACTGAGCCCTAATCTTAAATTGTATTCTATTAGAAGAATCTTTGTATTCTTAGTGGTGGTTTAGTCGTATGACTCTTACTGAATTACCTAACCTTTAGTATGGAGAAGGCAATGGCACCCCACTCCAGTACTCTTGCCTGGAAAATCCCATGGATGGAGGAGCCTGGTAGGCTGCAGTCCATTGGGTCGCTAAGGTCTGACAAGACTGAGCGACTTCACTTTCACTTTCCATTTTCATGCATTGGAGAAAGAAATGGCAACCCACTCCAGTATTCTTGCCTGGAGAATCCCAGAGACGGGGGAGCCTGGTGGGCTGCTGTCTATGGGGTTGCACAGAGTCGGACACGACTGAAGCAACTTAGCAGCAACAGCAGCAGCAACCTTTAATAAAACCTTAACTTGACTGTTGTTGATATATATACTTTTAAAAAATATGGAAGATAGAGTTTTTCTTTAATTTTTTCAGCTACTGTAATAGTTCATACTTTATTAAATACATATTTCTTAATCAGTTGTTCATGTTAAGGTTGGGATAGTGCATCATCAAAATATTAAAATGTTTATATACAATATATGTTAAACTGCTGGTATCTGGATATCAAAATATAAGCTGACAATGCTTTTAAAAGATTAGTTTTCTATTTTTAGGCATATCAATTCTGTACCATTTTTATTTATTTATTTTTTTGATAGCTAAGAAGTGACTTTATTCAGAGAGAAACACACTCCATAGAGAGAGTTTGGGCCATGGCAGAGGGTGAGTCAGTGGTCCCAAAATGTTTGTTTTACAGGATGGGTAATTTCATAGGCTAATGAGTGGGAGGATTATTCCGACTATTTTGGGGAAGGGATGGAGATTTCCAGGAATTCAGCCACTGTCCACTTTTTGGTCTTTTGATGGTGCCTTGGAACTGTCATGGTGACTCTCAGTGTGTCATTTAGCTTGCTGATTGAGGATCAAGGTTTAGTCGAAGTTGACTTGTCTGTACCTTTTTTAAAAAGCATGGCAGTGGCTTAGTCGCTAAGCCTTGTCCAACTCTTGCAACCCCACGGACTGTAGCCTGCCAGGCTCCTCTGTCAATGGGATTCTCCAGGCAAGAATACTGGAATGGGTTGCCATTTCCTTCTCCAGGGGATCTTCCCAACCCAAGGATCAAATCCGGGTCTCCTGCATTGCAGGCAGACTCTTTACTGAATTACCTACAAGGGAAGACCTAAAAAAACATAGAAACTTATTTAAAAAGTCCAATTTTCTAAATGTTCAAAATGACTTTCATAAGTATACATGCGAACCTTAGGTTTATTAAGAAATCTAAATATCCTGGTTAATTTGTGCATGTAAATTACCTTTTCACATGAAAAGCCTGTATGTGCAATTATGGAGACTATATCAATATCAGTCTCAAATGTCAGAACTATTAATCTTCTGTCCCACAAACTATATTTCTATTAGAATAAGTATATTTTAGTTAGTAAGGATTTTTAATATTTATCAAAACATGACAAATATATTAGAATGGAAGAATTAACAACAATTGTATTTAGATTTTCCCACCACTAACATTTTAAGGAAAGTATATGGACTGAGGTCTGCTGTGGCAGTAATCTTTCAGTAAAATGGACAGAAAATCAGAATAAACTTTAATGCCAATGACATAAATGCTAAAATTAGCTTAATAAAATAAGTAAAATCAATATTCTAGTAGATTTACTCATTCTCTCTGATTTTATTTATTGAGCAACCACCAGGTATTAGTTATTGTGCTATAATGTGGACACACAGAGATAAATAAAGTTTGTTTTCTTATGCTAAAATGTATAATTCATAAGATTGCAATCAAATAATTACAACAAAATGCTATAGTGATATATGAGGACATTAATGTAATTCTTTAGAATGCAGTGAATAACTTAGATTAGGTTAGTAAATAAGTCTGACGTGAATGAAACTTGGGCTAAGTCTTTAAAAATGAAAGATTCAGATAGATAACAGATGGATGGATAGATGATAGGTAATGGAAGTGAACAGAAAATTCTAGGTTCAAAGAATAAATAAGCAAAAACAGAAAAACAACTTGGTGACTTTGAGGAATATTTGTATTTCAGTTTTGCTATTATGCAGGACATGTGGAGGTAACAGATGAAAAAAAATGAAGACTAAAGAGGGACAAATTATGTTAGGTCATTTTTGTCAACAGATATATATTTCAGGCATCATTTTATGGGTGCCTAGAAGAAAAACAACAGACTGATGTGATCATCTGCGTGCTTGGATGCGTGGATATTTTGAAGGGTCTTTGGGAAGAGAAGCAAAAGTTCTCAATTAGGTGCCATGGGAGTGCTGAGAAATGGACACTGGGAGATGAAAATGTAGAAAGAGATCTATTAGGGACTCTTTCCCTAATCAGTTAGTCAACTATAGATTTTTATTGACATGATCAATATGAATGGGGCTATAAAAAATGAAGCAATGCCTCTAGACGTAAAGTATAGAAGGTAGCTGGCAAAGCATATACAGCTCTGAAGACAACTCTAACTCCCTCTCTTTTCACTCAGTTTGTTCCTGCATATCTGAGCCCTTCGATTGTGCATTTTCTTCATTCAATTACCTCATTCTGATTTTCTTTAACTCCAGATTCATTTGAACTGTTGCACATATTCAATTTGGTGTTTTGTGAAAATTGTGTACTGAAAATTTTCTGGTACCTTGTCCCAGTATTTCTTAATCAATGTTCCCAAATTTTTTGATCTTGCCTAGGTCCCATATCATATTTGTTTTATATCATGTGTGTGTAGAATTATTTTATAGGAGGCTTAGACTGCTTTAATGGAGAAGGAAATGGCAACCCACCCCAGTACTCTTGCCTGGAGAATCCCATGGACTGAGTAGCCTGGTAGGCTATAGTCCATGGGGTCGCTAAGAGTCAGACACAGCTAAGTGACTTCACTTTCACTTTTCACTTTCATGCACTGGAGAAAGAAATGGCAACCCCCTCCAGTGTTCTTGCCTGGAGAATCCCAGGGAAGAGGGAGCCTGGTGGGCTGCCATCTATAGGGTCACACAGAGTCAGACATGACTGAAGCGATTTCACAGCAGCAGCAGCAGCCTGCTTTCAATTAGAAATTTAGAATTCCAAAATATTCATTGGTACTGTAATAATAATATAAAATAATTCCTGTCATGAGTCACTGGTCAGTAACATTTTCATTCTCCTCTTTTCCTATCATGAGGTTACCATTCTGGTTCACTGCTGTTTGGTAGTGTATTTTTCCATGAATTTTTCTAAGATGTGGTATATAGTTGATATATTGTCTGCTCTTTGCCATACTCAGTATCTTTCTTTCATCCTGACAGATAAGGTTTCCCATTTTTCAGTCTTTTGTCTCAAATGACTGTTGTTAGCATTCCAACTTCACGCTTACAACACTCCATTTCAGGAGTCATGTACCACTCTGTCCATAAGGTCCACTTCAGTACAGGAGCTTGTAAATTTTCTATTTATCATTAGGCTTCAGGAATGTTGCTTATGTTTCCTTCTGTTCCAGCCTGGAACACCCTGAGTCCTTTCATTCCACAGATCCTGCTTTTGCTACAGCTCATCCAAATTTTCTGCTGGTGTTGAAGTACTGCCTCTTCTGTATTTCTGATATTTACACTTCCTAGGAACTGTTCTATTTCATGCCAGGTCTCCTGACTCCACCACTCAAATGTTTTCTTTATCTCCTTGATACTTGCAAGCATCTCTTGAATTTGATTCATTAACATACTAAATGTATTCAGAAGTTTCAAAATAATAGTAAAAGTTACAGATCCCAAAAGATGCAAAGCAAAAGTTAATACTGACATAAAAAGCCAAGCTTTAGAAATACCATTTTTTATGAGAAATTATCTTACTATTTAAAAAAAAGAAAATATGAGAAGGGTTTTCTTATATAAACTTACATAGGGTAAATAAGATTTTGGTAATATTATAAATCATAATTTTCATTTTCATTGTTCATAGGGATATAGGTTAATAATAAAATTATAATGATGGTGGCAGTTTAAATCTGTGCAAACTTTCAAAGGGATATTAGGCACTGTTTATATAATACTTTTATATTGCACATATTTTGACCCAGTAATTTTTCTTTTAAAAATTTAAGTTTAGGGAATAAAATTAAAAGGCAGCAAAGTTGTATGAAGAAGTGCTTATCTTAGCTTTGTTTATAAACATAATATTTATAACATTTTTGTAATTTTTAATAATTTTGTAATTAATTAATACTTAACAATAATGGTTTATTCTATTTTGAATAGGTCATTGTATCTTCAGAACTTCCCCGAAGCCAAGGAAACAATGCCTCAAATCACATGGTAAGTCAACGGTGGGTAATACTTCCACTTTCGATGTGCACACAGCTAAGCTGCCATCAGAGACTCCTCCAAAACTGGCTCACTAGACAGTGCTGGGACAGCTTCCACTACCTGCCGCTGGACACTAGATGTAAATCCACCACTGCCTCCAAGTTTGATTTTTATTTCTGCCCTTGAAGAACTAAATGCTACAAGAATTGCCTTTCTGCCATGAATATCCAGGAAACTAGACAATATATATGAAATAATAATATCCAAACCTTGAGCAATAGGCAGAATAGACCTGTGATCTTAAGAAAAGGAAAAAAAAGTAGAGATTTATACGATTTCCTCAGCTTATTATCAGAGGCATTTTCTAGCTCACAGTGAGGGAGAGGAAATCCAACCCGACACAGATATGTGAAGAATTGGTGTTGCCATCAACCAGAGTAGAGGTACCTCTTAACACAAGGCAATGAGTCATCAGAAAGGTCCTGCTTTAGGACAGGGCTGAATTAGCCCTATTTGACTTATATGCAGAGTACATCATGAGAAAGGCTGGACTGGAAGAAACACAAGCTGGAATCAAGATTGCGGGGAGAAATATCAAGAACCTCAGATATGCAGATGACACCACCCTTATGGCAGAAAGTGAAGAGGAGCTAAAAAGCCTCTTGATGAAAGTGAAAGAGGAGAGTGAAAAAGTTGGCTTAAAGCTCAACATTGAGAAAACGAAGATCATGGCATCCGGTCCCATCATTTCATGGGAAATAGATGCAGAAACAGTGGAAAGAGTGTCAGACTTTAATTTTCTGGGCTCCAAAATCACTGCAGATGGTGATTGCAGCCATGAAATTAAAAGGTGCTTACTCCTTGGAAGAAAAGTTATGACCAACCTAGATAGCATATTCAAAAGCAGAGACATTACTTTGCCGACTAAGGTCCATCTAGTCAAGGCTATGGTTTTTCCAGTGTCACGTATGGATGTGAGAGTTGGACTGTGAAGAAGGCTGAGTGCAGAAGAATTGATGCTTTTGAAGTGTGGTGTTGGAGAAGACTCTTGCGAGTCCCTTGGACTGCAAGGAGATCCAACCAGTCCATTCTGAAGACCAGCCCTGGGATTTCTTTTTTTTTTTTTTTTAATTAATTTTTATTTTTTTAGTTTGTTTTGCTTTACAATACTGTATTCATTTTGCTATACATTGACATGAATCAGCCACGAGTATACATGAAATCCGAATCCCGACCCCCACCTCCCCTCTCCTGCCCCACACCCTCTCTCTGGATTATCCCCGTGCATCAGTCCCAAGCATCCTGCATCCTGCATCAAACCTGGCCTGGCGATTCGTTTCACTTATGATATCACACATGTTACACTGTCACTCTGCCAACCCATCCCACCCTCTCCCTCTACCACAGAGTCCAAAAGGCCGTTCTATACATCTGTGTCTCTTTTGCTGTCTTGCGTACAGGTTTATCATTACCATCTTTCTAAATTCCATATATATGTGTAAGTATACTGTATTGGTGTTTTTCTTTCTGGCTTATTTCACTCTGTATAATCGGCTCCAGCGTCATCCACCTCATTAGAACTGATTCAAATGTATTCTTTTTAATAGCTGAGTAATACTCCATTGTGTATATGTACCACTGCTTTCTTATCCATTCATCTGCTGATGGACATCTAGGTTGCTTCCATGAAGGGAGGCCTGGCGTGCTGTGATTCATGGGGTCGCAAAGAGTCGGACACAACTGAGTGACTGAACTGAACTGAACTGACTTTACTAGCATGTGAGATGAGTGCTCCTCTGACTTGGAAGGGTGAAAAATAGGCACTAAAGAAAAGCAGCCATGATATTAAAAGATTCTTACTCTTTGGAAGGAAAGTTATGACCAATCTAGACAGCATATTAAAAAGCAGAGATATCACTTTGCCAACAAAGGCACATCTATCAAAGCTATGGTTTTTCCAGGAGTTATGTATGGATGTGAGAGTTAGACCATAAAGAAGGTTCAGCACTGAGGAAATGATGTTTTCGAACTGTGGTGTTGGAGAAGACTCATGATAGTCCCTTGCAGTGCAAGGAGACCAAACCAGTCCATCCTAAAGGAAATCAAGTCTGAATATACATTGGAAAGACTTATGCTGAAGCTGAAGCTCCAATACTTTGGGCATCTGATGTGAAGAGCCATCTCATTGGAAAAGACTTTGATGCTGGGAAGGATTGGGGGAAGGAGGAGAAGGCAACAACAGAGGATGAGATGGTTGGATAATATCACTGACTCAATCGACATGAGTTTGAGCAAGTTCCAGGAGATAGTGAAAGACAACGAAGACTGGCGTGCTATATTACATAGGATCAGAAAGAATTGGATATGATGAATGATTGACCGAGAACAAAGAAAAGCAGGAAATGTAAACAATATGAATGGTTCTCTGAAAAAAAAAAAAAAAGTCTTCCCCTAAGATGCTTGTGAATGGAGGGCTAATGTGGATCCAGAGTCTAGGCATGGGATACACTCCAGCCAGGTGGAGAGAAGCCAGGTGCTTGACAGTAAGTGAAGTGAAAGCCACTCAGTCATGTCCGACTCTTTGCGACCCCCTTGGAATTCTCCAGGCCAGAATACTGGAGTGGGTAGCCTTTCCCTTCTCCTGGGGATCTTCCCAACCCAGGGATCAAACTCAGGTCTCCTGTATTGAAGGGGGATTCTTTACCAGCTGAGCCACCAGGAAAGCCCCGCCTGACAATAAAGACAGCTCAAAAGTGAAAGCACAGGCAGTCCCCGGCCCCACTCACCAAACTCCAAGCCCACAGCATGCCCTCAGGTTTCAGGATAGTGAACAAAACATAAACCTCTGTTGTGGTAGTGATTGGTGGGGCAGCAAACAGAAGCCAGGTTAGTCACAAAGTCTAGTCCAGAGACTGGTGAGAATAACTATTCAGATTCTGTTTAAGTTACTTTTAATTGTTTCCTATCAAATCAACAAACAGTACAGAAGTTCAGGTTTCAAGTAGAGGGAGTAGATTCTAACGCCTCCCTTTGCTCTTCAGAAAGAGTCACCTAGACCCAGTGGTATCAGCATCTTAAAGAAAAAGCAATGCATCTACAGGCTAAAGGAGTCAAGACTCATGACCAACAATAAGAATGAATGATCTTTTCAAAAGTAGAAAACGCTATAACACAGTGAAAAGAAACTGTAGGCAAACAGGAGAAGAAAGAAAACATAATATGTAAATAATAATCTAACCTAGGGAAAACAAAAGCAAACAAGAAACAGGGAAATTTTTCCAAAGAGCTTTCAGTAATAAAATAAGTCAACAACAGCTTCTTAAATTTGACAATATAAAAGCACAAATATTAGAAGACAAAGAATACTATAACCTGAAAAGGGGAAATGCTTTTTCTTGGAGTTCAAATGAGGATAAAAACAATATTATTAAATATAAGCAAGTTCAGAACAACAAGAAACAAGTAAATAAGACTTAAAATAAGAAACTAGACAGCACTGAAGAATTGATGCATTTGAACAGTAGTGCTGGAGAAGACTCTTGAGAGCCCCTTGGACTGCAAGGCGATACAACCAGTCCATCCTGAAGGAAATCAGTCCCGAATATTCATTGGAAGGACTAATGCTGAAGCTGAAACTCCAATACTTTGGCCACCTCATGCGAAGAGCTGACTCATTGGAAAAGATCCTGATGCTGGGAAAGATTGAAGGCAGGAGGAAAAGGGGATGACAGAAGATAAGATGGTTGTATGGCCTCACCGACTCAATGGACATGAGTTTGAGTAAACTCTGGAGTTGGTGATGGACAGGGAGGCCTGGCATGCTGCAGTCCATGGGGTTGCAAAGAGCTAGACACAACTGAGCGACTGAACCTAACTGAAGAACAAGAAACAAGTAAATAAGACTTAAAAGTAAGAAACTAAATCAACGTACCTTTAGAGAAAGATTATAATCATCACAGTAGTGTAAAGCAGCATAGAGTACTTAAGAAACACAGAGAAACTACTAACAGAGAGGACCAAAATAGGCCACCAACAAATGTGCAATTGGTGTCCCAAAAGAGAAATAACAAATGGAACAAGAAAAGAATTGCAAGGATGTATTTATTACAAGACAGTATCCCTGAAATGAACTAAATCTGCACAGTGAGTGAATGTGAAAATTAGGCATCAGTTCAGTTCAGTTTAGTCACTTAGTCGTGTCTGACTCTTTGCGGCCCCATGGACTATACCGTCTGCCAGGTATAGCACGCCAGGCCTCCCTGTCCATCACCAACGCCCGGAGTTCACACAAACTCATGTCTACCGAGTCGGTGATGCCATCCAGCCTTCTCGTCCTCTGTCGTCCCCTTCTCCTCCTGGCCCCAATCCCTCCCAGCATCAAGAGTCTTTTCCAATGAGTCAACTCTTTGCATGAAGTGGCTAAAGTATTGGAGTTTCAGCTTCAGCATCAGTCCTTCCAATGAACACCCAGGACTAGAATTCTTTGATACATGTTGCTGTTAAGTTAATAACTTCAAGAATGAAGAAATAATTATTGTGGCATCTGAAAAAACTAACTGGGACTTTCCTGCTTGTTCATTGGCCAAAACTCCACACTGCCAGTACGGGAGCCTGGGTTCAATCCCTTGTCAGCAAACTAGATCCACATGCCTCAATTTCAGAGTGCTCATGCTGCAACTAAAGATCCTGTATGCTGCAAGAAGATCGACAGTCTCGCATGCTGAAGACCCCATGTGCTGCAATGAGACCCTGAAAGACCAAATAAATAAATGGAAAAAGCTAACCACCTCCAAAGGGGGTGGGGGGCAAGGGGAATCAGTCCTCAGATTTTGCATGGCAACATGTCATGAAAAGTGAAAGTAAAAGTCACTCAGTCCTGTCCAAGTCTTCGTGACCTCATGGACAAATTCTCCAGGCCAGAATTTGTAGGAGTAGGTAGCTGTTCCCTTCTCCAGGGGAACTTCCAGGGATCAAACCTGTCTCCTGCTTTCACAGGCAGATTCTTTCCATGGAGCCATGAGAGAAGCCCATAGAGTTCCTCAGGAAAGAAGAAAATAGCCACCTAAAATATTTTAAAGTAAGTTTTAACAAGCACACATTAATATAAAAAAGGAAATTCCAGATCTTATAAACCTTTAATGAAGAAACTCCTTGATGAAATTCAGAAAAGAATTAAAATAAAGGACTCAAAATTGAAAAAGTCATGGTAAAGAGGACTAGTGGTGAGCTCTGTATCCATTTAAATGCAATGATACCCAAAAGTACATGAATTATGGTTACAAAGCAGATTATAAATAGTATAAAAGTAACAATGACAGGAGTCAACAAATTTCCTGAAAAAAGGCCAAGTAGTAAATATTCTACTATTTATTGGGCTACATGGCCTCTGTCAACTATTTTATTTCACAGCTGTAGCTCAAAAGCAAGACTGAGCAAGACTCACCAAAAAACTGAGCATAACAGTTGGACAAGTTACAGTGAAACTTTATTTACAAAAGCAAGCAGAAGGCCAGATTTGGTTGCAGTTTCCTAACTCTATGACAGAAGGGAGGGAAAAGCAAACTGGTACAATAAAATCCCCATCTTCAGAGTGGCTGTTTAAAAACTGCCATCCAGAGACTTCTCAGGTGTTCGGTGCTTAAGAAGCTCTCTTGCAATGCAGGGCACTTGGCTTCCATCCCCGGGCAGGGAACTAGGATCCCACATGCTGTGGAGCAGCTAAGCCCATGAGCCACAATTAAAGAGTCCACACACCACAATTAGCTCCCCCATGATACAGTGAAGATCCTGCACTCTAAATAAATAAACAAATACGAAAAAAACTACCATCTAAAATGGAAATATATCATTTGTTAAAATACAAAAAATCCATCTTTAAATTTTATATATTTTTCTTTAAAGAGAAACTTTTATGGAAAATAACCTTTGGGGATTAAGAAATCCATCTAAAATTCATTTATTTCCTTGGTTTCACTTAAGTTTAATTTTATGTATTAGTTCAATTCAAATAATGCTGAAAAACTTTACTTAAAAAATTACTCACGGGTTCTTTTCTGCCACAGGATTAATGCTGTTGCTCTTTAACTTTTTTATGACAACATCCCCCAAAATAAGTATGATCTATTTCTTTAAAATGGTCATTGAAAAATATTTGGTTTCAAAAAATATTTGTCCATTGATTTCTCTTGGAACTGAAAAACTTCCAAGTATGAAACAAGCAGTTGTGTTACAATTATGATGTGCCTTGCAGGCTTAACATTCTCCAGATCTGACCTGTCAGAACCCTCTCTGCTTGTTCTCTGAGCTCCCTACTGTTTTTCTATAAAGTGTTAACTATACCTTAAAATAAGCCACTGTTTGTTTTTTCAGCTCATTCTCATTGGTCATCCCAGGTCAACTATCCTGACACTGTGTGATCCCCGCTCATATCATCTGACCCTAAAAATACATCCCTCCAAAGTCAAAGAATGTGTTTTTCTTTTCAAGTCATTTTGACAGGTATCCATTTCCTAAAGCATTGTAACTGATGGAATTTGGGGCATGAAGACTACTTGTGTGAGAAAATCTTTCTATCAAGACCACTGTGTCTAGTCACCATTTTGCTGTAGTTTCACTCTTTTAGTTAGAAAAAAAAAAAAAAGAGAGAGAGAGAGAGAGAGAGAGAATCCTTTCTCTGAAGGTAGAGTGCTGTTCATAGAACAGAGCTAAAATCAAAAGGGACTTCCCAGTTCTCTGAGAAAAGCAGCAACTGGAGCTTCATAAAAAAGTGCCAGTAACTCATAAACAACTCAGATATCTTTTACAAGGGAGATTGATTTTCAAAATGATAAATCTTTTGACTGATGCTTGTTTAAACATGAACTCAAACTGCCTGAACCCTTTATTGGATACTGTCTTTCAGGATAATTTCTTTTTTTAATACTTGAAAAATCTTCCTATAATTCCAGGCATAGCTAGAGCACTTTGAACAAGATTGATAGCCAGTAATTACATGCCAACCATTTAAATGTTAATACTTTTAATAACTTCTACCATATATTTGAACATGAACTAAATATAATGGTTCAGGCCTAAAAAGTAAAAAGGAAAAGTGTTTTTTCACCCAAATAATCCCCACATCCCTCATGAGTAATCTCATCTCAATAATCATACATTTTTCTGAAAATCGCTGTCACTCTAATAGAACCAGCCTTTTGTAGAAAATAAAAAATGAATTCCCCATACTGTGCCAATTACATCTATGGCCCTCTGATCACATCTTGGAACCGTGAATTGTAGATTATAAATTTTTATGATAGATATATTCTACTCAAAAATCATTCAAATACTTAAAAATAATTTTCTCTTGAAGAGAAAAGTCTATTCTGAACTTCAGATAGGATAATTCTCCCACACTCCTTAAATAGCAAGGTACATCATCAAACCCAAAGTGCCAAACACTCAGGGTCCCTACAGAAATAGTCATCATGTTTGTTCAGCTGCACATAACCCCACCTATCTCAGCCCCATGCATGCCTGGTATATTTAGTAACCGTTCAAGTTGCTTATCTTTCTTTAGCATATTCCTTAATAATCCTAAGTAAGAAACTTCTGCCACTCTAAAAATGTATGGCCATTTTGCTTCGAGTCAGTGAATCTTGTGGTTTGATATTCTTTCACCCACGCTCTGACTCAGAGTTTATCACTTCTCCACAAAATTCCATGAAAGGAGTTTAGATAGGATATGAGATTCTATTAGCAATGTAAGAATCATTGGCTGTCTGCATGCACAAGGATAGCATTGTGGTAATTACCCAAAGGCAATATGAGAGTAAGAATGCCTGGGCCCATGGAGCCCTTTGCTCTGCTGCAGGATGTCTTGATTTTTGTATTTTGACCGATGATGGTATTCGTCAAGGAATGAGTAAGGGTTATGGTAAATTTGTATTAATATATCCAAAATACTGGTAGGTGCTTTCTGGATCCCAAAGAAAAAGAATGAACCACTAAATAATTTCTAATCAAGCCTCAACAAATTTTGGTTCCAGGAAGACAAGGAGAAGTTGCTGTAATTTTTAAAAATTATGATTAAAAAGGAAAACAAAAAGGAAAGTGGATATTTAAACAGCAATATCCAAGATCTGAAAGTGAAAGTCACTCTGTCACGTCCAACTCTTTATGATCCCATGGACTGTATAGTCCATGGAATTCTCCAGGCAAGAATACTAGAGTGGGTAGCCTTTTCCCTTCTCCAGGGGATCTTCCCAAGCTAAGGATTGAACCCGAGTCTCTCGCATCACAGGAGGATTCTTTACTGGCTGAGCCATAAGGGAAGCCTAAGAATACTTGAGTGGGTAGCCTGTCCAGCAGATCTTCCCCACCCAGGAATCAGACTGGGGTCACCTGCATTGCAAGCAAATTCTTTACCAACTGAGCTATCAGGGAAGCCCCAGATCCAGCCAGTCCATCCTAAAGGAAATCAGTCCTGAATATTCATTGGAAGGACTGATGTTGAAGCTGAAACTCCAATACTTTGGCCACCTGATGGGAAGAACTGACTCATTTGAAAAGACCCTGAGGCTGGGAAAGATTGAAGGCAGAAGGAGAAGGGGACAACTGAGGATGAGATGGTTGGATGGCATCACCAACTCTATGTACATGAGTTTGAGTAAGCTCCCAGAGGTGGTGATGGACAGGGAAGCCTGGCGTGCTCCAGTCCATGGGGTTGCAAAGAGTTAGACATGACCGAGTGACTGAACTGAACTGAACGGAATGATCTGAGATCTAGATTCAATTCTGGAAGGAGTTTTAGACCCATCATTTAAATATAGAAAAGATTTACTGGGTAAGGTTGTAAGCTTGTCACATAGCAAGGTTTTATGAAGATCCTTAGCAGTCTTTAGAAAATAACCATTTACTCTGGACTTACAAATAATCTTCAAAAAAATAAATAAATAATAATCATAATTCCAGAAACTTCAGCATGTCTCCTTCATTAGTACTGACTGTCTAATATTATGGTTATAAGCATGGCCTCTGAGCCAGGCCACCTGAGCTCAAATCTTAGCTGTGCCATTTATGAGCCTGGTCAAGTTATTTGTGAGCTTGATCAAGCTGATCTTCTGATGACTCTATTGCTTTGTTTGTACCCATCATTTAAATATAGAAAAGATTTACTGGGTAAGGTTGTAAGCTTGTCACATAGCAAGGTTTTATGAAGATCCTTAGCAGTCTTTAGAAAATAACCATTTACTCTGGACTTACAAATAATCTTCTAAAAAATAAATAAATAATAATCATAATTCCAGAAACTTCAGCATGTCTCCTTCATTAGTACTGACTGTCTAATATTATGGTTATAAGCATGGCCTCTGAGCCAGACCACCTGAGCTCAAATCTTAGCTGTGCCATTTATGAGCTTGGTCAAGTTATTTATGAGCTTGATCAAGCTGATCTTCTGATGACTCTATTGCTTTGTTTGTAAAAGTATCCACCTCAAAAGACTGTTGTAAAAATTAAATGTCTCAATTTAATGTTCCTGGCACATGGTGAGAACTAACTGTGATACCCGCAATTTGTTGCACATCTCACTTTTCACTTTTCACCAGGATCAGATATTTTGCTTAAATCCAATTTGTTTTATGTCTTTATAGATGCAAAGGTCTGTTTAACATGGAAACCTGACCTAAAGGCAAAGAGAGGTGAACTATTAAGTTCTGTTATTCCTTATGTGTTCACTCATTCATGCATTCATTTATTCATCTCATGTATATTGAACATCTGTTATGGACCTTGTAGTGTGCAGGACCCTGAGGACACAAAGATAAATCAAATATAATCTTCAGGGAGTTCCAATACTTTGGCCACCTGATACAAAGAGCCAACTCATTGAAAAAGACCCTGATCTGGGAAAATTGAGGGCAAGAGGAGAAGGGGGCGACAGAGAATGAGATGGTTGGATGGCATCACTGACTCAATGGACATGAGTTTGAGCAAACTCCAGAAGATGGTAAAGGACAGGGGAGCCTGGAGTGCTGCAGTTCATGGGGTCACAAAGAGTTGGACATGACATAGCGACTGAACAATATACAAATCCTCAGGGAACAAAAACAAGTTATGTATATTACTAAGCACATCAATGTCACATGTCTTATGGTAGAAGAATGAACAAAACACAGTGGAGGTATGAGTGAGGAAGGAAAAATGAATTCTACCCTGGAGAAGAGTTATGAAAAGTGCCATTGAAGAAGGACCACTTCAGCTGAGTACTGAAAGACCAGTAAAGTTTCCCTGGGGTCTGGGTCGGTTTGAGGACAGATGCTTCCACATGCCCAGTTTGAAAGAAGGAAAAAGGAACAAACCAGAATTTCAAAACATGACAGGGAAATCAAATGCAAAGAAGTAAGTCAAGCTGAATTGGCTGCCTCCCAAAAGGTTGTCACAGAAGCCTGGCGGGCTACAGTCCATGAGTTCGCAAAACAGTCAGACACAACTTAGCAACTAAACAACAACAACAATGCAACATAGTCCGTTTAGATAATTACTTGGAACTCAGCATCTCTAGGCGGCAGTCCATGCGGTTGCAAAGAGTCGGACACGACTGAGCGACTTAGCAGCAGCAGCAGCAACATCTCTAAAGTGGATAGGTGGGTGGCGAGTGGAGAGGTGTGCGGAGTGGAGAGCTGTGCGGAGACTGTATGTACCAGTGGGAATGTGCAGGTGGCCGCGTGTACTGGGGAAGAGGGGATGAGGAAAATGGAGGAGATGCATCAAGAGATAACCCATGAGAGGCAGACAGGATCGAGTTACACAGGGTCTTGGATGGCATCCGAAAGGTTTGATTTTATCCCTTATCAGAGAGAATACTGAAAAGTTTTAACCAAGAAAGTAATAAATAGATTTCCTTTAGAATGTTCTCTTTGGCAGTATTGGAGAACGCTTGAAAAGAGATTAAGAGTAAAAAGATGGAGAAAACTCAGAGGCTTTTTAACACCACATCATATGTCTTTAGTTCCAAGCTGCATTTACAGGCCCAAGGAACATTCATATACACTAATCAGAGCTGATGGCTCAGTTGGTAAAGAATCTGCCTGCAATCCAGGAGACCAGAGTTCAAACCCTGGATCAGGAAGATCCCTTGAAAAAGGAAATGGCAACCCACTCCAGTCATCTTGACTGGGAAATTCCATGGACAGAGGAGCCTGGCAGGCTACAGCCCATTGGATCACAGAAGTTGGACACAACTTAGCAACTGAACAACCACCACAACCAGAGTTCCAGACTCAGATTGCCCTGCAAAAATCAGCAGAGCTCCAGAAGCTACAGAGTTGCTCCTGACTTTAATACACATGGAGCATTTACACTGTCAGACTTTCCAGATATTGAGGATACAGAGAGAAATAAAACATGAGCTCTGTTATTCTCCTCTGAGAGGTCACAAACTAAGAAGAGCATGTGCAAAAATAAGGTGATATATGTAAGAGAGATACAAACAAACCACTAGGAAGGCTGGGGCAGAGGGGTGTTGAGAAAGGGATTACAGAGAAGTGGGCATTTGAATTGAACCCAAGGTTCAAGAAAAATAACATTTAAGGCAGATTTGTAATTGCCAAGACTCATAAATGTGACATCATTGTGGTGTAGTGTCAGGAAGGACTTCCAGTGAACTTCATATTTTGGTGATACTCTGTCACATGAGTCATCATGTGGTATAAGTCAAGAATAAAACTTTATCCTCAGGGAGCATCTAATATAGTAACACCTGTTTTTTGCTTCTTTTTTTAGTTATTTTCCTTTTTTAATTGAAGTATAATTAATTTACAATATTATGTCAGTTTCAGGTGTGCAGCACAGGGATTCAGTTAATATATACACAATTTTTTTCAAATTATTTTCCCTTATCAAAATATTTAATATGGTTCCCTGTACTAAATGCTGCTGCTGCTAAGTACTTCAGTCATGTCCAACTCTGTTCAACCCCATAGACGGCAGCCCACCAGGCTCCCCCGTCCCTGGGACTCTCCAGGCAAGAACACTGGAGCAGGTTGCCATTTCTTCTCCAATGCATGAAAGTGAAAAGTGAAAGTGAAGTCGCTCAGTCGTATCCGACTGTTCGAGACCCCATGGACTGCAGCCCACCAGGCTCCTCTGTCCGTGGGATTTTCCAGGCAAGAGTACTGGAGTGGGCTGCCATCACCTTCTCTGCCTGTACTATATAGTAGGTCCTTATTGGTTATCTATTTTATATATAGTATTGTGTATATGTTAACTCCAACTTCCTAATGTGTTCTTCCCCACTTTCCCCTTTGGTAACCATAAGTTTGTTTTCTATGCCTATGAATCTTTTTCTGTTTTGTAAATAAGTTCCTTTGTATATTTTTTTTATAGAACCCACATATGAGCAGTGTTATATGACATTTGTTTTTCTCTGTCAGGCTTACTTCTCTCAGTATGATAATTTCTGTGTCCATCTATGTTGCGGCAAGCAGCATTCTTTCTTTCTTTTCATGGCTAATATTCCATTGCATATAGGTACTATATCTTCTTTATGAATTCATCTGTTGATAGACATTTAGGGTGCTTCCATGTTCTGGTTATTTTAAATAGAGCTGCAGTGAACATTAGGGTGCATGTACCTTTTCAGATTATAATTTTCTCCAGATATATGCCCAAGAGTAAGACTGCAGAAGCTTATGGTAATAATTCTTTATTTTCAGTTCAGTTCAATCGTTCAGTCATGTCCAACTCTTTGCAACCCCATGGACTGCAGCACACCAGGCCTCCCTGTCCGTCACCAACTCCCGGAGTTTACTCAAACTCACGTCCATAGAGTCTGTGATGCCATTCAACCATCTCATCCTCTGTCGTCCCCTTCTCCTGCTTTCAATCTTTCCCAGCATCAGGGTCTTTTCAAATGAGTCAGTTCTTCCCATCAGGTGGCCAAAGTATTGGAGTTTAAGCTACAGCATCATCCTTACAATGGATATTCAGGACTGATTTCCTTCAGAATGGACTGGTTGGATCTCCTTGCAGTGCAAGGGACTCTCAAAAGTCTTCTCCAACACCACAGCTCTAAAGCATCAATTCTTCAGCCTTCAGCTTTCTTTATAGTCCAACTCTCATGTTCATAAATGATTACTGCAAAAGCCATAGCTTTGACTAATGGACCTTTGTTGGTAAAGTAATGTCTCTGCTTTTTTAATATGCTAAGTTGGTCATAGCTTTTCTTCCAAGGACTAAGTGTCTTTTAATTTCATCACTGCAGTCACCATCTGCAGTGATTTTGGAGCCCAAGAAAATAACTACTCTCACTGTTTCCATTGTTTCCCCATCTATTTGCCATGAACTGACGGGACTAGATGCCATGATCTTCATTTTCTGAATGTTGAGCTTTAAGCAAATTTTTTCACTCTCCCCTTTCACTTTCAAGAGGCTCTTTAGTTCTTCACTTTCTGCCATAAGGGTGGTGTCATCTGCATATCTGAGGTTATTGATATTTCTCCTGGCAATCTTGATTCCAGCTTGTGCTTCTTCCAGCCCAGCGTTTTTCATGATGTACTCTGCATAGAAGTTAAATAAGCAGGGTGACAATATACAAGCCCTGATGTACTCCTTTTCCTATTTGGAACCAGTCTGTTGTTCCATGTCCAGTTCTAACTGTTGCTTCTTGACCTGCAAACAGACTTTTTAGGAGGCACTGTCAGGTGGTCTGGTATTCCCATCTGTTTAAGAATTTTCCACAGTTTGTTGGGATCCATACAGTAAAAAGCTTTCATGTAGTCAATGAATCAGAAGTAGGTGTTTTTCTGGAACTCTCTTGCTTTTATGATGTTCTAGTGGATGTTGGCAATTTGATCTCTAGTTCCTCTACCAAAATTCTTTGTTTTGGTATACCATAAACCACATCCAAGGAGCAGTGGCTACGCAGGTCCAGAAGGGCCTAGAGGAGCTATCCCATGTTGAAGGTCAGGAAGGGCGGCGGTAAGGTCATACCTTCATCCAAGGTAAGGAGCAGCGGCTGCGCTTTGCTGGAGCAGCCATGAAGAGATACCCCACACCCAAGGTAAGAGAAACCCAAGTAAGATGGTAGGTGTTGCAAGAGGGCATCAGAGGGCAGACACACTGAAACCATACTCACAGAAAACTAGTCAATCTAATCACACTAGGACCGCAGCCTTGTCTAACTCAGAGAAACTAAGCCATGCCCGTGGGGCAACCCAAGATGGGCAGGTCATGGTGGAGAGGTCTGACAGAGTGCGGTCCACTGGAGAAGGGAATGGCAAACCACTTCAGTATTCTTGCCTTGAGAACCCCATGAACAGTATGAAAAGGCAAAATGAAAGGATACTGAAAGAGAAACTCCCCAGGTCAGTAGGTGCCCAATATGCTACTGGAGATCATGGAGAAATAACTCCAGAAAGAATGAAGGGATGGGGCCAAAGCAAAAACAATACCCAGCTATGGATGTGACTAGTGATAGAAGAAAGGTCTGATGCTGTAAAGAGCAATATTGCATAGGAACCTGGAATGTCAGGTCCATGAATCAAGGCAAATTGGAAGTGGTCAAACAAGAGATGGCAAGGGTGAATGTCAACATTCTAGGACTCAGTGAACTAAAATGGACAGGAATGGGTGATTTTAACTCAAACGACCACTATATCTACTACTGCGGGCAAGAATCCCTCAGAAGAAATGGAGTAGCCATCATGGTCAACAAGAGAGTCTGAAATGCATTATTTGGATACAATCTTAAAAATGACAGAATGATCTCTGTTCGTTTCCAAGGCAAACCATTCAATATCACAGTAATCCAACTCTGTGCCCCAAATAGTAATGCTGAAGAAGCTGAATTTGAATGGTTCTATGAAAACCTACAAGACTTTTTAGAACTAACACCCAAAAGAGATGTCCTTTTCATTATAGAGGACTGGAATGCAAAAGTAGGAAGTCAACAAACTCCTGGAGTAACAGGCAAATTTGGCCTTGGAATATGGAATGAAGCAGGGCAAAGACTAACAGAGTTTTGCCAAGAAAATGCACTGGTCATAGCAAATACCGTCTTCCAACAACACAAGAGAAGACTCTACACATGGACATCACCAGATGGTCAACACCNATCAGTGTTTTATAATTTTCTATATATAGGTCTTTAGTTTCTTTAGGTAGGTATATTCCTAAGTATTTTATTCTTTTTGTTGCAATGGTGAATGGAATTGATTCCTTAATTTCTTTTTCTACTTTCTCATTATTAGTGTATAGGAATGCAAGGGATTTCTGTGTATTGATTTTATATCCTGCAACATTACTATATTCATTGATTAGCTCTAGTAATTTTTTGGTGGAGTCTTTCGGCTTTTCTATGTAGAGGATCATGTCATCTGCAAACAGTGAGAGCTTTACTTCTTCTTTTCCAATCTGGATTCCTTTTATTTCTTTTTCTGCTCTGATTGCTGTGGCCAAAACTTCCAGAACTATGTTGAATAGTAGCGGTGAAAGTGGGCACCCTTGTCTCGTTCCTGACTTTAGGGGAAATGCTTTCAATTTTTCACCATTGAGGAGAATGTTTGCTGTGGGTTTGTCATATATAGCTTTTATTATGTTGAGGTAGGTTCCTTCTATTCCTGCTTTCTGGAGAGTTTTTATCATAAATGGATGTTGAAAAGACCCTGATGCTGGGAGGGATTGGGGGCAGGAGGAGAAGGGGAGGACAGAGGATGAGATGGCTGGATGGCATCACGGACTCAATGGACGTGAGTCTGAGTGAACTCCGGGAGTTGGTGATGGACAGGGAGGCCTGGCGTGCTGTGATTCATGGGGTTGCAAAGAGTCAGACACAACTGAGCGACTGAACTGAACTGAACTGAACTGATGTATAATAAATACTGAAATATTAAATATGACTACAAATTAAAAGTTTAATGGAAATTAGAGGAACTCACAAAAGCCTATATATATGTAAAAGTACCAACAGGAAATTTTACAAATGAAAAAGTAGGATTGCTTATAAATAAAAGTATTATATGTCCTACATTATATATTATAGATCAGAAAAGGTTAGATAAATGAACTTGAAAGAAGACATGAAAATTATGCAAAATTTGCAGAGAGACTAATATGGAAAATATAAAGAATATTTCAAAATTATTAAGAATAGAATTAAAATATTACATATATTTTCACAAAATTTAGAATATTGACATTCTTCCATTCTTTCAAATTTCTGAGTATTATAGGCTAAATGGAAAGTCCCTGGTAGCTCAGCTGGTAAAGAATCCACCTGCAATGCAGGAGACCTGGATTCGATCCCTGAGTTGGGAAGATGACCAGGAGAAGGGCATAGCAATACACACCAATACTCTAGCCTAGAGAATCCCCATGGACAGAGGAGCCTGACGGGCTGCAGTCCACGGGGTCACAAAGAGTCGGACATGACTGAGTGATAAAGCACAAGCACATAGGCTGAATAATAGTCTTCGACAAATATTCATATCCTAATCATCAGAACATATGAGTAGAGGAGAAGGAGACAACAGACGATGAGATATTGGCTGGCACCACTGACTCAATGGACATGAGTTTGAGCAAACTCTGGGAGATGGTGAAGGACAGGGAAGCCTGGTGTGCTGCAGTCCATGGTGTTGCAAACAGTTGAACATGACTGAGGAAATGAACAAGAGAGAAGCTGGGGTTGTTTTAAACCACTTGTGTCTGATAGTTTGCTACAGCAGCAATAAAGAGCCAATACAGTAAGTTTGCTAATACATTTTCATTTAGAAACCTTTTTGGCCAGTGCAAAATCTAGATGGATCAATATATATTATCAAATATTCCAAATAGTCCCATTTTCCTTTTTACTCCTGAGACTAATACATTTCTATCTAACTAGCTTGTTTGGCCAACAAAAATCTCATCTCTGTCTCTCTCTCCATAACCATCTCTTGTCTCTCTCTTTAAGATGAGGAGACTGAAAGAACAGGCTCTCGGGCCTCTTGCCTCAGCTTTAATTAGAGCATATTCCGTCTTTTAAATATACACTAACTTCTCTCTTAAATCTACTGATATTATGTAAACAACTCTCTAGATTACAGATACTCTGTAGTCTCTGTGCAAAGCATTCTGGTCAATGGCCAGTGCCCTAATAAATACTTGTACCTAGCCAGCTGCTCTTTAATATGCCCACACAGTTTTGGTCCTGTCCCACCAATTCCGTGTTGCCTTACCAAGAGTCGGTTCTATTTTTCTAACGTTGTGTTAGGTGCACTTGTTTTTCTGCATAAATTGATTTACTAAAACAATTAAATTTAATTAACTATATGAATCAGCAAAATATGAAGGCAAAAGTAAGTTGTTTCTAGAAAATCTAAGTTGTAAGCACTGGAAAAATTCAATAAAGGCAGGTCACTAAAAATATTGTTATTTAATTAGATATAAAAAGTTGTGGACAAAACTGAAAGCTATCTAAGGAGGATGATGCACTTGGTTGGCCTTGTAAGTACAAAAATTCATCTCATAATAACAATCACAAGTGCAGTTCCAAATGCTATATTTTGGTCCTCCAACAAAATGTTGATTTTTTTTTCAAAATTGTTGATTTTCTACCAACAGAGCTTTTGAGAAGGCAAAAGCCCATGAGTAGGGCCATGACCTGGTTTGCAATTACTGACCTGAAAAGGGTTCTTCCCTCCTATTTATGTCATTAAAGAAAATCAGAAGTAGTTTCTTTACTTGAGAAAACAAAATGTTGCCCCATTTTAAAGTCTTACCATGATAAAAAACTATATGTGAAATCTAAGAAATAATATAAATGAATCTATATACATAACAGAAACAGACTCATGGACATAGAAACAAACTTATAGTTACCAAAAGAAAATGCAGAGGTAAATCATGAGTATGGAACTAACAAATAGCAACTATTATATAAGAACAAAAATTTACTGTGTATCACAGGGAACTATACTCAGCGTTTTATAATAACCTATAACAAAAAAGAATCTGAATATATATAACTGAAAAAGATAAATATACAATAAAATTATTGTCTACATTTATATAATTAGGCATACATCTTTTCCCTATAAATGTCTGAAGGTAAATTAAGTTCAATGTATAAGAGAATATGCCAGCTAACATCATTTACCAATATATTTAAGCAACTATAAACCATTTTTCTATAATATCCATATAAACTTACTAATTTTGCCTGGATATAGAAACAATAAGGGAAATTTGTGCATTTCCAAAGTTTCTCTAGTAAAAAGAACATTATTCAAAATATGTAAATATTGACTAAAATACTGACTATAATATTATTTTAAAATAGCATGTAGTCATATTCAGAGTTTATTTGGCTTTGCAAATAATTGTTGTTGTTTAGTCACTAAATCATGTTCAACTCTTGGGACCCCATGGACTGTAGCCCTGCTAGGTTCCTCTGTCCATGGGATTATTTTATATGCCTAAATTTTAATTGGCTATCCTGGTGGCTCAGCGGTAAAGAATCCACCTGCCAATGCAGAAAACAAAAGGTTCAATCCCTGAGTCAGTAAGATCCCCTGGAAAAGGAAATGGCAACTCACTACAGTATTTTGCATGGGAAATCCAAAGGATAGAAGAGCCTGTTTGGCTACAGTTCATGGAGTTGCAAAGAGTCAGCCACAACTTAGCAACTAACAACAACAATTTTTAATTACAATAGTAAATGAAAATAAAATTTAGAAGACAATGTGAACCAACTAGTTAGGAAAAATAAATAAATAAAACTTAGTAATGCCTCCAAACCAGGAGCCCATACTGTTACCTAAACCAAGAACTATGACTGTTGTATACTGATATATCAGGATTTCTTTTTTATTCAGCTGTCAGGAAAGAGGTCAATTTATCAGATTTTTCTCTTTCCTTTAACCTGCATCAGCTAAAATCTGCCCTGAACATTTCTATCACACTGCACTAATAAGACCTAGTAGCAGGGTATCAAGAGCTTACCTTTCAAAGCTTTTATCTATTTAATTCTGTTTCCCAAATCAGCCAGTGACATGATCCCGATGACCATTACATAATACCAGTCTCCTTAGCAGTATACTTTTGTCATCAAAGAGTATACATATATTTATAATTTAAGCTTTAAATATATACAAATGTCTTAAAATATACAAATATGTTAATAACCTGCTTTGGAGTAAAGTTTTACAAATTAAATTTGCACTCCTGCAGCACAGGACAGAGTGCCCACATAGCCATACTAGGAATACTCATCAATATTGGATATGGTCATTATTTTTTTAATTATTACTTGATATTTAAAAGAAGATTTTGTCATACAACATATATTGCAAATATCTCTTTTCATTATGTGGCTTTTATTTTCTCACCTTTAGTGATACCTTTCTATGAACAAAGGTGATTTTTATTTCAAGCATTTCAGAGCTTTATAGAAGGATAATTGGGACACACTACACAGAACACATCTAAAGCGCATACTTTGGTACACAGGGAAAAGCTGATTTCCTTTCTTGTCACTCTAAATTAGTTTGTAATTCCTAGAATTTATAAATGGCATCATAAATTAGGCACTTTTTTGTTCTTATTTATTTCAGTCAGCATAATTATTTAAAGTCTATATACTGCATATCATATATCAGTAATTCATTTCTATTACTGCTGGATAGTATTCCCTGAGTGAACATTCCAGAAACCGACTATCCATTCACTTGTTGATTGACATCTGAGTTTGTTTCCGGTTTTGACTATTGAAAATAAACCTGTTAAGGGATATTTATGTACATGTCATTTATGGATGTATACCTTCATTTCTCTTGTGGAAATATCTAGGTGTAGAAAAACTTGCATAATGTACTACGTAAAAGATTCAGTGTTAAGAATGTGCCATCCTGTTTTCCAGTGGAGTTGTACTATTTTGCCTTCTCTTCAGCAATGAAGCAGAGCTACTCATCCTCAGCAACACTTAGGTTAATTTAGGTTAGCTGTTTAGCACTCTAAGAGGTATGAAATAGTTTGAGCTTACATTTCCCTAATGATTAATGATGTCAATAATCTCACCATGTGTTTATTTGACATCATTTGAAATGTCTGAATATCTTTCTCATTTTTTTCATTGAGTTGGCTGTTTCCTTATTTTTGACTGTTAGGCTGAATAATAGTTTCCAAAAGTATGTCCACATAGTAATCTCCAGAACTTGAATATGTTTCAGTTCAGTTCAGTCGCTCTGTCATGTCCGACTCTTTGCAACCCCATGAATCACAGCGCGCCAGGCCTCCCTGCCCACCACCATCTCCCGGAATTCACTCAAACTCACGTCCATTGAGTTGGTGATGATATCCAGCCATCTCATCCTCTGTCGTCCCCTTCTCCTCCTGCCCCCAATCCCTCCCAGCATCAGAGTCTTTTCCAATGAGTCAACTCTTCGCATGAGGTGGCCAAAGTACTGGAGTTTCAACTTCAGCATCAGTCCTTCCAATGAACATACAGGACTGGTCTCCTTTAGGATGGACTGGTTGGATCTCCTTGCAGTCCAAGGGACTCTCAAGAGTCTTCACCAACACCACAGTTCAAAACCATCGATTCTTCGGCGATCAACTTTCTTCACAGTCCAACTCTCACATCCATACATACCACTGAAAAAACCATAGCCTTGACTAGATGGACCTTTGTTGGCAAAGTAGTATCTCTGATTTTAATATGCTATCTAGGTTGGTCATAACTTTTCTTCCAAGGAGCAAGTGTCTTTTAATTTCATGGCTGCAAACACCATCTGCAGTGATTACTCATGTAATAATAGCAACACTGAGGAAATTATTTAAAGATCCTGAGATATAGAAATTACACTGGATTAGCTGGGTGGACTTAATGTAATCATGAGCACTCTTTAAAAAGTCAGGAAGTTCAGAAGGAGAAAGAAGATGTAAAATACAAAACCAGAGGTCAGAAAAGATGTTATGCTGCTGGCTTTAGAGATGGAGGTAGGAATTGTGAGCCAAGGAATTCTTTCCTAGAACCTCTAGTAGGGACAAGCCCTGCTGACACCCTGATTTTATTCCAGTAAAACTAACTTTGGCTTTCAGGCTCCAGAAGTGTATGATAATATATTTACTTGTTTTGAGCCAGTAAGTCTACAGCAATTTGTTACAGCATTAAAGCAGAAAACTAATGACAGATGATGGCTCAGGTGTTGTGTGGTGTTGTAAAGTACAAAGAAACAGGCAAAAAGCTTTGAGAGTAGACAATGGAAAGAGACTATGAATTGGGAGGATCATGATAGAAAAGGCCTAGATTGTTTTGAATAGATTGTGAGTAAATATGTGGACGTGAACACCTTTACCAAATACACATGGTCTTAATACAAAATCATCTTTTAACAGAGACCTGGTAGAAATACAGCTTTAAAACAGATTGTTGGGGAAGGTTCAGATGGATATGAGGAAAATGTTATTAGAAATGTGTAAAAGGAAGATCCTTGTTGTATAGTGGCAGAATGCTCAGCTGAAGTGTGCCCTTCAGTTATGTAGAAACAAAAACTTGTAAATGTTGTACTCTGAAATTTAGCTAAAGATTGGTGTGTACTCAATTTATTGGCTTCATATTTACTTAAACAAATTACAGTAGAAAATATTTGCAGGCATGATAATTCTTATATAATGCTTTAATCCTAAAGGTTAACTCAGTAAGAAAACATCTACTACTACTTTATTACCTATGCCAAAGCCTTTGACTGTGTCGATCACAAAAACTGTGGAAAATTCGTAAAGAGTTGGGAATACAAGACCACCTGACCTGCAACCTGCCTCTTGAGAAATCTGTATACAGGTCAGGAAGCAACAGTTAGAATTGGACAAGGAACAACACACTGGTTCCAAATAGGGAAAGGAATATGTCAAGGCTGTATATTGTCACCCTGCTTATTTAACTTATATGCCGAGTACATCATGAGAAATGCTGGAAGCACAAGCTGGAATCAAGATTGGGTGGGAGAAATATCAATAACCTCAGATACGCAGATGACACCACCCTTATGGCAGAAAGTGAAGAGGAATTAAAAAGCCTCTTGATGAAAGAGGAGAGTGAAAAACTTGGCTTAAAGCTCAACATTCAGAAAATGAAGATGATGGCATCTGGTCCCATCACTTAACAGCAAATAGATGGGGAAACAATGGAATCAGTGACAGACTTGACTTTTGGGGACACCAAAATCACCACAGATGGTGACTGTAGTGATGAAATTAAAAGATGCTTGCTCCTTGGAAGAAAAGTTATGACCAACCTAGACAGCATATTAAAAAGCAAAGACATCCCTTTGCCAACAAAGGTCCATCTAGTCAAAGCTATGGTTTATTCAGTAGTCATGTATGGATGTGAGAGTTGGGATTATAAAGTCTGAGCACCGAAGAATTGATGCTTTTGAACTGTGGTGTTGGAGAAGACTCTTGAGAGTCCTCTGGACTTCAAGGAGATGCAACCAGTCCATCCTAAAGGAGATCAATCAACGTGGGTGTTCATTGGAAGGACTGATATTGAAGCTGAACTCCAGTACTTTGATGACCTGATGTGGAGACCTGACTCATTTGAAAACACCCTGATGCTGGGAAAGATTCAGGGCAGGAGGAGAAGGGAACAACAAGAGGATAAGATGGTTGGATGGCATCACTAACTCAATGGACTGAGTTTGGATGCACTCCAGGAGTTGGTGGTGGACAGAGAGGCCTGGGATGCTGCAGTTCATGGGGTTGCAAAGAGTCAGACACGACTGAGCAACTGAACTGAACTGAACTGAACCATCTATGAGATGACAACTTTAACATATAATATATCCTTAGCCAACTCATCACCTCTGAACTCCAGATTCAAGTTACTTAACTGTTTACTATACATTTCCATTTGGATGCTTGTATTGGGCTTCCCACAGTTAACATGTCCAACACCAAGCTCTGTACATTCCCTCAAAACCTCTTATAGACTACCTCATTTTTACTAAATAAAAAGTCAATTATTTCTGTTCCAAGTTAGAATCCAGATGCTATCTTCCACACTTTCTCCATGGGCTCGCAAAGAGTTGGGCACTACTGCGTGACTGAACTAAACTGAGGTGAAAGATTAACTTAAAATACAATATACTAATAATACTATTATGTGTGTCCTCAGTCACTTAGTCATGTTCCACTCTGCCAATGCAATGAGACTGCAGCCCACCAGGCTCCTGTGTCCATGAAACTTTCCAGGCAAGAATATGGGAGTAGGTAGCTACTCAGTTCTCCAGAGGATCTTCTCCACCCAGGGATCAAATCCCCGTCTCTTGCATGTCCTGCACTGGGAGGCAGATTTTTTATTCCTGAGCCACCAGGAAAGCCCAAATAATGTATGTCTTTTACCAATAAAAACTAAAACAAAAAGCACTTTAGAGAAAAGTCTTAATATATATATATGTATATATATATTTGCTTTTGTGAAGACTTACATAATTGTCCAGACTACTCTGCTTACATAATATGAAGGATTTCTTTCTTTCTGGTTCAAATGTGCAGTTCTTTAATCTCACTCATATATTATTACAGCTTTCACTCTACTTTCTTCTTTTGTACTTACACATAAAATCAAGTCTGTTTTCACAAGACCACAAAGATAATTTCAAGTCTTTTCTTTTCAATTGATTTTTAGCTAAGCTATTTTATTTAATTAGGTTATAAATCATATTAACAACATAGACCAAGATCTGTACATACATGTTAAAGTTGTTTCCCATCAAAGTAAAATAAATTTAAACAATTGCAACCTAACATAGCTGAATAATAATTACCATCTTGTATCATAATATATCTTCTGATTATACTTTTTACAAGTTAATAAGTGATTCCCCATCCTTTTTGCTTATTTGTTTCTTTGCAGTAACTTTTTGCTCTTAAAGTAATTATTAGAAAATCTATCTCAAAGCGTAACCACCAAGGAGATTACAGCATGCCTTATTGAATCTTATTTTAAATGACTCTTGTGAGACAACATCACCTAGCAGTAGAAGAGGATAATGAACATCCTACGGTTTTCTATTATGCTTTCTGTACTGCGTCTTGATTTGTCATTCTCATTGCATCCTCTGTAAGGAAATAGATACACACTTTTTTTTTCCCCCGCCTATTTTCTAGCAGTGGTATGGATATACTGAGTAGATTACAAATAAAATGTATGTACCATGGAAAAAAGTGGTTGTGGATATTTTTTATTATATAAAAATAAATTTATGCCTGAGATATCTTAAAATGTTCACATACCTGTAAAATTCAAAGTCTAGTGTAGCCTTAGAGATTATATCAGCCTTAGGATAAAATAAGAAATATAATAAGATATGCTAAATCATACCAAAAGAATTAATCTATAAAGTAATGAGCTACATAATGGAAAAGGAGAACGAAGAAAAGAAGCAAAGGAAACTCCATTCCTCAAGATGCAAAACTCATTTAAAAGATTGTATCATTTTATTTTTTATTCATATATATATTTTACTTCTCTTAAATTTTCTTGGCTCAAGTTTATCTGGATAAGACTTCAAGGTAGGCATGAATATCATTTTGGTTTTTTATTTAGCTTGTATTTTCCTTGTATGAAAGTGAAAGTCATTCAGCTGAGTCCAACTCTTTCCAACCCCATGACTATACAGTCCAGGGTATTCTCTAAGCCAGAATACTGGAGTGGGTGGCCTTTCTTTTCTCCAGTGACCTTCTCAATCCGGGGATCAAACCCAGGTCTTCCACAATACAAGCAGATTCTTTACCAGCTGAGCCACAAGGGAAGCCCAAGGATATTGGAATGAGTAGCCTATCCCTTCTCCAGCACATCTTCCCAACCCAGGAATGGAACCCAGGTCTCCTGCAATGCAGGCAGATTCTTTACCAACTGAGCTATCAGGGAAGCCTCCATTTTCCTTGTATTAAGCCAAACTTTTCTAATTATAAAAGATAAAATATAAGGACATACTTAAAATTATTTTACTGTTAAATATTCTTTATTAAACTCAGTAAAACTAAGAGCAGGTAATGTACTTTAAGACCCATTCATTTCAGTTCAGTTCAGTCGTTCAGTCGTGTCCTACTCTTTGTGACCCCATGAATCGCAGCACGCCAGGCCTCCCTGTCCATCACCAACTCCTGGAGTTCACTCAGACTCACATCCATTAAATCAGTGATGCCATCCAGCCATCTCATCCTCTGTTGTCCCCTTCTCCTCCTGCCCCCAATCATCCATACATGACCACAGGAAAAAGCATAGCCTTCACTAGACGGACCTGAGTCGGCAAAGTAATGTATCTGCTTTGGAATATGCTGTCTAGTTTGGTCATAACTTTTCTTCCAAGGAGTAAGCGTCTTTTAATTTCATGGCTGCAGTCACCATCTACAGTGATTTTGGAGCCCCAAAAAATAAAGTCTGACACTCTTTCCACTGTTTCCCCATCTATTTCCCATTAGATGAAGATATTTCTGACTATATCCCTAAACTAAAAACAAAAGCAAACGAATTTTTAAAAAAGAAAGAGACAATGGGAGAGGAGTTGGCAGCATACTGCAAATGTCAGTAAAATTTTGGAAAGTATAAAGGCAGCAAACAATGACATAGGATATCAGATATTTTTAATTTTTTTAATAAAAATTAACTGCCTACCCAGAAATAAAAAGTTCTCTATGAAAACCTGAAAATGATAGACAACTTGAGATTTGGATAATTTTTAAGTGTCAATATTAAAATCTTTTTTAAAAAAGCATAATTAAGTATCTGGCTAAGGAAAAGGTTAAAACACAGAAGCCTTCTTCCAGTGCTTCATCAACTAACTGTCCTTCCCAACTGTTGGCATAAGTAAACAATTTACCCTCTGGCACTGAAAAATAAAAATACCATATGTGAACACAAGGGTCAGGTGAGAATGATGAGGTGACCTATTAACACTACAGAGGTTAGGTGAAAATTTTCACAGTGGATTTTGATACCTCGAAGTTTTGTCTTCTGAATTTCTCTCAGAATAATAAAATATATGTTGATATTCACCAAGACAGAACAGTGATAATTCCTTTCTCAGGAAACTAATTTAGTCACAAGAAAAGAAAATCTGTATCTGAGGTTTAGTGGATTATCCAACTGAAAGACACAATTTCCTGACCTACCATTTTATTTATTTATTTATTTATTTATTTATTTAAAAATTTATTTTTATTTATTTAATTGGGAGGCTAATTACTTTACAATATTGCGGTGGTTTCTGCCATACATTGACATGAATCAGCCATGGGTGCACATGTGTTCCCCATCCTGAACCTCCCTGCCACCTCCCTCCCCATCCCATCCCTCAGGATCATCCCAGTGCACCAGCCCTGAGCACCCTGTCTCATGCATCGAACCTGGACTGGCGATCTATTTCACATATGATAGTATACATGTTTCAATGCTATTCTCTCAAATCATCCCACCCTGGCCTTCTCCCAAGAGTCCAAAACTCTGTTCTTTACATCTGTGTCTCTTTTGCTGTCTCGCATATAGGGTCATCATTACCATCTTTCTAAATTCCATATATATGCATTAATATACTGTTTTGTTTTTTTTTTCTTTCTGACTTACTTTGCTCTGTATAATAGGCTCCAGTTTCATCCACCTCATTAGAACTGATTCAAATGCATTCCTTTTAATAGCTGAGTAATATTCCACTGTATATATTTACCACAGCTTTCTTATCCATTTGTCTGTTGATGGACATCTAGGTTGCTTCCATGTCCTGGCTATTATAAACAGTGTTGCAATGAACACTAGGGTACAAGTGTCTCTTTCAATTCTGGTTTCCTTGGTGTGTATGCCCAGCAGTGGG
Organism: Aepyceros melampus; assembly: GCA_006408695.1. Classification (NCBI taxonomy): domain Eukaryota; kingdom Metazoa; phylum Chordata; class Mammalia; order Artiodactyla; family Bovidae; genus Aepyceros; species Aepyceros melampus. Next base: position 82,898 of record SJXQ01009189.1, on the reverse strand, counting down.
ATTGCTGGGTTGTATGGCAGTTCTATTTCCAGTTTTTAAGGAATCTCCCCACTGTTCTCAATAGTGGCTGTACTGGTTTGCATGCCCACCAACAGTATAAGAGGATTCCTTTTTCTATGTACCCTTTCCAGCACTGTTTGTACACTTTTTGATAGCACCCATTCTGACTGGCATGAGACGGTACCTCATTGTGGTTTTGATTTGCATTTCTCTGATAACGAGTGATGTTGAGCATCTTTTGATGTGTTTGTTACCCATCTGTATGTCTTCTTTGGAGAAATGTCTGTTTAGTTCTTTTATATAGTAAGAACCATCAATGTCCAGAGAGCTTCCAAATAGCTTAGGATGTAGGATGTGCTTAGTCACTTAGTCATGTCCAACTCTTTGCCACCCCATGGACTGTAGCCCACTAGGCTCCTCTGTCCATCGGGATTCTCCAGGCAAGAATACTGAAGTGGGTTGCCATACCCTCCTCCAGGGGATCTTCCCAACCCAGGGATCAAACCCAGGTCTCCCACATTGCAGGTGGATTCTTTTACCATCTGAGCCATCAGGAAAGCCCAAGAATACTGGAGTAGGTAACCGATCCTTTCTCCAGGGGAACATCCTGCCCTAGGAATCAAACTGGGGTCTCCTACATTGCTGCAGCATCACCAGCTGAGCTACCAAATAGCTTACTCATGTGTAATTCATAAATACTCCAAGCAAATAAAGTTTAGGCTAAAACAAATAGAATAAACAATTGAAAGAAATAACGAAGAGGAAAAAACTAAAAAAATCAGATATGTAATTAAAATACATTTTCATTCTACAAGATCTCAAAGGTCACAAAAACTTACTTCTTGCACATTTTTACTCACACAACCACAAAATATTTTTTTCAACAAAATAAGGAACAACTAAGTGACTCAAGAAGCCACAAAAAATTTAGGAAGACATGGCTTTTTGGAAAAATATATCCAACCCAAGAAGGGTAACAAAGACATCTACAAATGAAAGAAAAAATTCTCCAATCATTTAAAATCATATAGTGCAGACTTAGAAAACATGTAGTCCAGACTGAAAAGTTGACAATGGTATGCTGAAGGATGTTGGGGAGAGAAAAACGGAATTATTATGTTACTTGAGGGCTTTCTTGGTAACTCATTAGTAAGGAATCTCCCTGCCAATGCAAGAGAGATGGATTCAATCCCTGAGTGGAGAAGTTCCCCTAGAGAAAGAAATGCAACCTACTCCGATATTTTTGCCTCAGAAATCCCATGGACAGAGGAGTCTGATGGGCTACAATTCATAGGTTGCAAAAGAGTCAGATACAACTATACAACAACAACAACTGTTATTTGAGGAATTCTGCCATATGATAAAGAGTTTTATTACCTATAGAATGTGTTTAATACATTAAAACATGAACAAAACTAAGAAATTTATTATTCCAGTGAAGAAAAAATATTTGGTATGAAATGACATGCCATTCTACATGGCTCATCTGTGGGAAAACATTTTCACAAGTAAAATAATGTAAAAGCAGAATAGTGATATAATAAAAATGTTTGCTATCACTACACTACAGAGATGAAATTAGAAATGTAACCAAACAGGACCCTACGGGGTTTTTCCTGTGACAGACACCCTCTCCCTGAATCTTCTGCCTGCCTCTTATTTATAGAAAGTTGTAGTCTTCCAGGCCTTCCCCAAGTCACAAAAGCCTGGCTCAAGAATTAACAACTGAAAGGATGTTAACACACAGTGACAAAAGTAGTGATTGGGCCATGGGAACTAGTAACAATTTAAACGGTAAATCAGCTATGTGTCAGTCACAGAACCTTTCGTTCCTCGCTGAAGTACATAGATAATAGTATAGATACTAAAGCCCCACCAAATGGAAGAAGTTAACTACATACTGACCATGAACATGTAGCCCCTAGACTGGCTAGAGTCTGAAGACCATAATGATAAACCCTGTAACGCCGCCCTGTTACCAACTGAGAAAACCGTACACGAGTTGACCACATATCCTCTGACTCCCTTCTCTCACCTTGCCTTTAAAAATGCATCCTTGAAACTCGCGGAAAAGTTTGGGGTTTATAGAGCATGAGGTGTCTAGCTTTCTTGTACAGTGCCTACAATAAACACTGCACTGTCCTATACCACAACCCAGTGTCAGTAGCTAGGCCTTACTGAATGAGGGCCGGCATACCCAATTTGGCTTGGTAATGGAAAGTTATGCAAGTTACTTGGTTGCTGCTGTAAGAGAAAACTGCCATCAGTTAAATCATCATTGATCCCACTATTTATAGCCCTGGAGGCTCAATGGTAAAGAACTTCCCTGCCCATGCAAGAGGCACAGGTTCAATCCCTGGGTTGGGAAAATTCCTTGGAGAAAGAAATGGCAATCCACTCCAGTATTCTTGTCTGAGAAATCTCGCAGTCAGAGGAGCCTGGTGGGCTACAGTCCATTGGGTGACAAAAGAGTCAGACATGCCTTAGTAACTAAACAACCCACAACATCTAAACCAATAATAAGTTCTGTGAACTGTCCCCAAATTTTCCAAGTCCAATTAGCTGTCACCTCCTGTGACAGGGCAGAACAGTTGTGCTATCTTTCCTGCTTTATAAGGTGGGTAATACAAAACTATCTTAAATTAGGAAGACTTCTTTATAGTTTCTCAGCAGGGGACTGACTGCCTGCTTCTTTGTTCTAGATACTGAGGAAAAGTAGAACACCTCTCTCAGCAATTGTTAGGAAACTGGAATAATATAATGAAATACAAAGAACTAGAAAAAAATCAAAAACAAAAATCAAGCCACTCAAAAGTGATAAACTTTCAGACAGAAGATAAAAATCTGTTTCCAATTAAAGAAAACAAATAGGAGACAAGACATGAAAACCAAATTTTACAAATGCCAAAGTAGGAAATTAAGAACACAAATTAACTTTAGTAATTGAAAATTTGGGTTTTAGTATTTATGATACAGTAGATAAAATAAAGTACAATATATTTATAGTAGATTCCCTAATTACTGACCAAAAATTAAAAGCAAGTAATATCTTAGTTTAAAAAGTAAAAATATTAATAGATTTAAAACTTCAACTAAAGTGGGATTCTTGGATTGAAGTATTTTCCTCTCAGCAGACTGAGGATGCTACTCCATTGCCTTGTACCTTCAATGCAGTCAATAACATTCTCAGAAGAAAATGTTTGGAATATAAACTAATGAGAGAGTCATTTCTTAGGCAGGTTGATAAGAGGGCTAGGGGTCCCCAAGGAGAGAGGGGTCTGGAATTCTCAAGGAGGAAAAAAGGACAAACAGTTTTTCCTTCTCTACATTCCTTAGGATTATATAACAACAATGTATGCTGCCTGAGGACAGTCTCTGGATTAAACCTGGCTAATTCTGTTATCTTAAAATGTAAATTATGGGAGTAGGTCTGGTGAGGACTTTGCAACCTCCAGACAGTCTTTGGATTTACTGGAGAGTATATAACATCATTGCTAACACTAACAAGCGGGTACTCTTTCTACCCCCTTCTGATGCCTATGTCAGAAGCTTTCTCTATCTCCTTTATACTTTAATAAAACTTTATCACACAAAAGCTCTGAGCGATCAAGCCTCGTCTCTGGCCCTGGATTGAATTCTTCTCCTCTGGAGGCCAAGAATCCCGGCGTCGTAATTCAACAACAACCTTTCACTAATATGGAAGGACATGATGAGAGCTGGTTTTCTGCCCTTTCCTAGCTTCAGAAATGTCTTCAGATTTGATACTTAGTCAAAGCCCCTTTCAATATTAATTCCAAAATATTTTGGGGATTTACCTATACCAGATACATGACACAGGAAAATATATTTGAAACTATATACCAAACTCATTATTGAGAAAAGGATATCTTATATTGATGAGGCAGAGGTGTTTCAGAGGATGGAGGCTAATAACACTTCTGAGAGAGCTGAGTGAATCCCGTGACAGAAAGTTACATGTATCTGAAGGAACTGTGTGACTAGGTATATATGCTTAAATAACTCCCTAAGGTAAAGATTTCCCTGAGTGGAGGCAGTAACTCACATTCAGATCAACCTGTGATCAAGAAGAAACTGGAGGGCAAAAGTTGTTTCTTGGAAGCATGATATATCATTTATTCTGATACAAGAAATGCTTTTATTTCTTAACCTTTACCTTTTTTGAAACCTAGATAAAACTGGTGCTAGTTGAAATTCATAAGTTTAAGTATTAACTTAATCCCAAAGAATTCTGCTAACAGACTGGCATTAGAATAAAACAGTAATATTAATAAATCCATGTCCCTAGGTTTGGATGTTGTTAGTCCATTATTAAAGCAAATAAACAGTGGAACAAACAAAAGTTACAGACTTTTCTTGGACTCATCACAAAACTGAGTTGCAGGAAAACCACTACCCTCCAATCTGAAGAGACAGGTGAATAAAGGTATAGTCAAGATCTCCTCAACTGGAGTAGAAGGTGCTAGAGCAGTGAACTGGTAGGAACACAAAGGGTACTGTCTGTAAGTTGCTGGAAGCTGCGTGTGGGATGGTTTAACGGTATGAGCTTCAGCCATGTCAATCTGCTCTTCGACTTTCAGTGATATATGTGCGTGTATGTATGTCAGGTAAATATCTATGTCTATATAACCAGATCTACCAAAAATTCAACATAAACAGCTAAGAAAGATCCCCTGCAAGCTCTGTCACAGGAGAGAAAACATAACCATTGTGAATACACCCAGAAGATTCTCCACAAGAACGTTTATTTGACATGAGGTAAGGGACATTGTCTAACCTCAGTTTCTCTAGCTCTCATATTTAGCCTAAGAGGAGGGGTTATGGGCTTCCCTTGTAGCTCAGTTGGTAAGGAATCTGCCTGCAGTACAGGAAACCCAGGTTCGATCCCTGGGTTGGGAAGATCCCCTGGAGAAGGAAATTGCAACCCAATCCAGTATCCTTGCCTGGAAAATCTCATGGACAGAGAAGCCTGGTGGGTTGCAGTCCATGGGGTCGCAAAGAGTTGGGCACGACTGAGCAGCTGAACTAAACTGAACTGAACTGAAGAGGAGGGGTCACAGCCCAGGAACACTGGCTCACTGAAAGTCAGAAATTTAGAGAGCTGAAGAAAGCCCACCCTTTATCACATATTACCACAAGCCAAATAAAACTCAAATTAAAATAATTTTGGATTAATTGAAAAAGTATTTAAGATGCAAAACACACACACACACACACACACACACACACACACACACACACACTGAGAGGAGGTCTTAAGGAAGTCCAAAGACTCAGGGGAGATAAAACACTAGACATCAGACTAATTTGAAACCCTCAGCATCTACAGCTATAGAAAATATGAAATAGCACAATCTTAGCCACATCAGAATAAAGCCTCCCAGTAAAGGTCTGTTTATCTAAGTTTCTATATATTAACTAATAATCATGTTTGCCTTTCAACTAAAAATGTTAACAGCAAAAAATACTACTGCCTTGAACAGACAAAGAATGAATCTGGAACAGATCATATATGACAAAGGTTTTAGAATTATCAGAAAAAGAATACATAATAACTATGGTAAATATATTAAGGGTTGTAATAGAAAACACAGACAACAGACAGGAATGAGATAGTATAAGCAGAGAGATGGAAACTCAAAAAAAATTTTAAAAGGCCAAAGGAAAATGTTAAAAATCTAAAACCAAAAACAGAAATGAACTATGTCTTTGTTAGGCTCATTAATAGACTGAACTCCCAGAGGAAAATATCATTGAGGATAAATATTGGTCAACAGAAACTCCCCAAACTGAAATACAAACAGAAAAAAATAAAAAGAGGTCATTAGACCATCCATGGACTGTGGAGTAACTTCAAAAGGCATAACATATGAATAACTGGAATGCAAGAAGGAGAATAAGAGAGACTAGACTAGAAATACGTTTGAAGTGATAATGGCCAAAACTTTTGAAAAATCAATGATAACACCAAGTCACATGTCCAGGAAGCTAAGATAATAAAATATAAGAAATATTAACAAATCCACACCTAGGAATATTCTGTATATTATTAGGGTTCTCCAGAGAAACAAAACCAGTAGGATATAGATAAATAGATAAGAAAACATACATTACAAGAATTGGCTTATGTGATTATTGTTGAAGTTCCACCCATAATTGTTATTCATTCTGTAAGTCAGAATTATATTAATATCCTATTAGCATTACTCCAATACTAAAAATACAAAAAAGAATAAAGCAAATCAGTATAAATAATAAAGCAAATTGTAGTAAAGCAAATCTACAGCAATAATTCTCATGAAAATAGGTGTACATGCCCTCAATAAGAAATTAGTAAGTTAAATTTTAAAAAGAATAAAAAGAGCTATATAGTATACTCAGTGGGCTCTTTCAAGCTAAGCAAGATTGGCTCAACATTTCAAAATCAATTATTTTAATCCTTCACATCTACAGAAAAGATAGAAAATCATACAATCATATCATGTGATAAAGAAAAAGCATGTAACAAAATCAAACGTCATTTATGACTAAAAGTAACAGTAAAGGATACTGGAGAACTGCCTCACATAACAACCTGTACCTACATTATATTTAATGTAAGAAACTGGATTCTCCCGACTCCCACCAATATCAGGAACAAGATAAAAATTTCCTGTCTCAAAATTCCTATTCAGCATTGTATTTGAAGTTCTAGGCAGTGTAATAAGGCACGAAAAGGAAGAAAAAAATTAAGTTGTCTTTGTAGATGATATAATCATTATGTAGAATATCCCAAAGAATCAAACAAAAAACCTCTTGTAACTAATAAGCAAGTATAACAAAGTTGCAGAATACAATATTGACATATAAAATTCAATTATTTTTCTATATATCACCAATGAACATCTGAAATTTGAAATGTAAAAGGACACAATAAATAATATGTGATAATAATAGTAGTCTTTCAAATATTTTTATGTCCTAATCATTGGAATCTATCAGTATGCCAGGTTATGTAGCAAGAAGGAATTATAATTGCAAATGGAATTCAGGATTTTAATCAACAAATGATAAAATAGGGAAATTTTCCTGGATTATTCAAGTTGACCCAAATACATTACAGAGGCCCTAAAAATGTTGAAGAGAGAGATGGATGAGTCAAAGTCTGTGTCAAAGGGATGTGATATAAGAAGGACTGGACTAGCCATTGTATCTGAAGTCAGAAAGGCGCCATGAGTCAAGGAATACAGGTGTCTCCAGAATCTGGAAAAAGCACTAAAACAGATTTTCATTCCTCCAGAATGAAACGCTGTCCTGCTGATACCATCAGTTTGCCAAGTGATTTTCATTTCAGTATTCTGATCGCTAATTCAAGATAACAGATTTGAAGAGCTTTAAGCCACCAAGTATGCAGTAGTTTTCCACACCAGTAGCAAATTAAACCAGAGTTTAGTACCAAGATGGGGCTGCTTAATATGTAAAGATGTGGGCTTGAAAATTTATTTAGAATTTTATAATGAGAGGATGAAAGGCATCTGAGAAGTATGACTGACAAAGCCCAGACTGCCTTCAACAGACTATTATTAGTAATGTAGATATTAAAGACTTTGCTAGTGGAGGCTTAGAAGGGTGTGAGGAACATGGTAGATAAAACATATGATCTCTGAAAATACCTAAAGTGTTCTTAACAAACTGTTACTAGAAATATAGATGAAAAAGATACTCCCAGGGAGGGCTGACATGAAAATATGTTATGGAAAACTGGAAGGAAGGTGGCAGAAAGCTCAGTTGAAGTGTGCCCTAATATGTAACTTGTAAAAACTGAACTGAACTATTTAACTGAGATTTCCAAGCAAAGTTCTAAAGGAAGGCCTAGATTCTTTTTACTCCTTATAACAAAATGTAAGAAAAAAAGATTTAATTTGAAGGAAGTACTTTTAAATAAATTTTTTAAAAGAGCCAGAATTTGATAATTTGGAAATTTCTCAGTCTATCTAGATTGCAGAAAATGCTATAATTAGGAGAGTCACTTTCAGGTCAATGTGCTAAGAGTGTTTCTGGACAAACCTTTGCTACTGTTGCAGAACAATTAAAAGATTAGAGTATTCAATCCCACAGAAGGTTCTATGAAGAGATTAGGCAGGTATGTTACTGCTAAGTCGCTTCAGTCACGTCCGACTCTGCGACCCCACAGATAACAGTCCGCCAGGCTCCCTCGTCCCTAGGATTCTCCAGGCAAGAACACTGGAGTGGGTTGTGCCATTTCCTTCTCCGGGTATAAATCCTCTCAGTTATCTCTGAAGAATCCAAGGACAGAGATAGGAATATCCAGAAAAGGTCAGTGGAGAAGATTCATGTTTCATAGAGTTACAAAGAAGACCTGCAAGGTTCATGAAAATATTATACTAGCAGAAATAGTGTGAGCTTCGATTAAAGAGACAGAGTGAAAAGTGAAAAAATTCTACCAGATGATCTAAACTTTAAGCAAAAAAAAAAAAAAAATCAGACTGATACGTATACTCACTTCTACATACATGCTAGCTTTCACCAAAAAAGGAGGGTGACACTGAGAGCTGGATCATCAATCGCAGACGATGAAGCCAATAGCCCAGAGGGCTTTTGCTAGGAGCTGTAAAGAATTATTGACAGACCCTTAAACCAAAAGATGTTTGTCTGGCTGGATTTACCACCACTAGGAGCTAGTGACAATTCGAGAAATATAATGAAACAGTATTAGAATATAAACCAGACCAAATTTCAATAGGTAAGAGATTAGGCAAATTTTCCACGCCAAAAAATTTCAAAAAATGTATCTATATATTCTCCCTCAAGGAGGTAGAACATAACCCCTATCCTTTAATTGTAAGCTCTATATATTTATTTTCAAAGAGTGTAGTATATATACAAAAAGGCAAGAAAAAAAAAAAGTAACTTGAAAAAAATGTAACTTTAGATTTACATTACCTCAAGCAGGTTAATGTTAATCAAAATTAACATTCATAGTGATATGTGTATCCTTGATTTAAGATGATGAGTATGGCCTTTCAGCCTCTTTGGTATCCCTCCCCAATATCTTTAATCTCAGTCTAATCATAAAAGAAAAACCGAAAAATCTCAATTGAGAGATATTTTATGAAATATCTAACCGTTACTCATCAAATTAAAAAGGTTATCAAAAACAGAGGAAGTTAGATACTGTCAGAATCATGAGGCACTTAGGCAAACACATGAACAAACATAATATGGTATTCTGTATGGGATCCGGGAAAAAATAAGAACATTGGGTAAGAACTAATGGAATCTGAATAAAGTGTAGACTTTAGTTAATGATAACGTGTGAGTCTTGGTCCAGTAATTGTAACAAACGTAGTATATTAGTATAGGGTGTTAACAACAGGGAAAAATGGATGCAGGTTATATGGAATCTCTTGTACTAAGTTATAATCTTTCTTTAAATCAATAATTGTCCAAAAAAATAAAAAAAAAAACATTAAAAATAAGTAAAATGGGAACATAGTCTATTAGAAAGAGAAATTTAAGTTCTTTAAACAACTAAGCAAATTCATATAAATATATAAAAGATAAAAAATACATAACAAAAATACACATTTGCAGATAAAAGAGAACACACAATTACTGTAATTAAGGAGAGATGGAAATGGTAGAGTAGGTGGACACTTGGTTCAACTTTCTTCATGAACACGTCAAAATTACAACTACATAGAGCCACTCTTGCTGAAATCAGCTTAGGGACTAGAAAGACGGTACCTCTGTGATCATAACTGTAAAGAATGATCCACGCAGAATCCTGTAGGAAGACAGAAGTGATCTGATTGGAACTCAAACCCTATAGGGGTACAGAGAAGAGAAGGGGAGATATTATAGGCTTGAGGATCCTCCCTGATCCAAGCAAAGGGTTTCAGCCACATATTAAGCACTCCAACCCTGAGACACCAAATACCGGGAAGACAAGCCCTCTTAAGCCGGTTTTAAAAATAGTAGGACTTACTGAAGAGCTGTAACAAACTGAGACTTTACTCAAGAACAGTGTCAAACAGACTTGGGGCTCTCACTCACTACAAGGAAATCACTAGTGAAAACTGCCTGGGGCTCTGGTTGGCTGGCCAAAACTGCCCCAGTGTGTCCCCCAGGCTCCAGTTCTGGTTCCTCTTGTTCTCGCACTATTCTTCAGTAAGGTAGAGCCTGCAATTGCCAATAAAAATGTGCATACTTGGAGGGAATGGGGTTGGCTTGGAGCCCAAATCAGGACAAGGCAACCACTGCAAGCACAGGCTTCAGTGCACACACTCAGGGGGGAGTGAAACTAGCTCCAGGAGCACATTTTCCTGCACACGTTTGGGTGGACTGAAGTCAGCTCAGAAGTGTGGCATCAACCCTTCTAGACCCAAACAGCCTCTCGCCAAGGCATGCAGACAAGAGAAAAAGCAAAAGCAGCAACAAAGAAAGCCACAAGCCCGCAGGCCTTAGCCATGCCCCAAATCAAAGTAGAAACTGCCAAAACACCCAAGAGAAGCCCAACTCTCAGGGTTCTTGCTCTAGCCCTTGGGCTATTTATCCGCCTTCATAGAGAAGTGACAGTCACTGAGGAGAGGAGAAGGCAAGGTTTGACTTGGCTCTTCCTCTATCCACTTCAATTCCATCCCTACTGCCCACCAAGGCTGCAAGCACACCTCGGTGAAGACAGACCCATGCTCATTTCAGATCCAGCTCTCACCAAAGCCACTATACACATACAAACTGCAGATACATTCTCGCATACAAGTATACACCTTTACACTGTTTTATCTAATTTCACAGAGACAGATAAAGTAAAACAAAATGAAAAGACATGAATATGTTTCAAATGAAGTTAAAAAAAAAAAGTGTTTAGAAATACTCTAATAAAACAGATAAATAATTTACTAATAAAGAGATCAAAGCTCAGTGTTAAATGAGCTAAGGAAAAGCACAGAGGAACACAATGAAAATTTTAACAAAGAACCAGAGTCTATTTAAAAAAAAAAAAAAACAGAAGTGAAGAAGACAATTACAGAAATGAAAAATACAATAGAGGAATTAATAGGCAATTAGGTGGCAAAGAATTACATATAAATGATTTGGAAGACAGAATAATGGAAATCATCCAATCAAAAGACCAAAAGAAAAACATTTATTTAATTTTTTTAGGTGATATAATGATTAATTTTCTTCGGAATGGGAGAAAATAATAGCAAATGAAGCAACTGACAAACAACTGATTTCAAAAATATACAAGCAACTCCTGCAGCTCACTTCCAGAAAAATAAACGACACAATCAGAAAATGGGCCAAAGAACTAAATAGACATTTCTTCAAAGAAGACATACAGATGGCTAACAAACACATGAAAAGATGCTCAACATCACTCATTATCAGAGAAAAACATTTTAAAAAAGGATAGTTTCAGGACCTCTGGGGTAATGTTAAACATATTAACATTATATTATAGGAGTCTCATAAGGAGCACACAGAGAGAAAAGCGTAGAAAATGTATTTGATGAAATTATGGCTGAAAGCATCCCAAATCAGAAGAAGGAAACATATTCAGATACAGGAATCACAGAGAGTTCCCAGTAAGATGTACCCAAAGATGTACCAAAATCCATACTAACACATATCAAAATTAAAATGGCAAAAGACAAAGAAAAAATGTAAAGAAAGAGTTAGCTGTTCAGTCCCAAATGTTTGGGCCCTATGGACTTTAAGCCCACCAGGCTCCTCTGTCCATGGAATTCTCCAAGAATACTGGAGTGGGTAGCAATTCCCTTCTCCAAGGGGTATTCCAAACCCAGGGATCAAACTTGGTTCTCCTGCATTGCAGGCAGACTCTTTATAGTCTTGAGTCATCAGGTAGCCCACAGATGAACTTCCCAGGCAGTACAATGACAAAGAATCTGCCTGCCAATGCAGGAGACTCCAGAGACTCAGGTTTGATCCCTGAGTCAGGAAGATCCCTTGAAGGGAGAAATGGCAACCCATTCCAGTATTCTTGCCTGAAAAATTCCATAGAGGAGCCTGGCCAGAATCTACAGTCCATGGGCTTGCAAAGTATCAGACATGACTGAGTAACTGAGCAAGCAGCACAAAGAATCATACTGGAGTGATGGCAACCTTAGTGAGCTGCAACTCTGTCTAACATCCTACATGCAACTGCAAAGCCAATCCCTTCCAAAAGATTGATAGAGAATTTTAAAGGCAGCAAGAGAAAAAAAAAGTGAGGGTGGGGTCACAGCGAACGGAATTCTCCTAAGGCGTTCAGATATTTTTTGGCACAAACATTTCAGGCCTAAAGAGAGAGGAGTGATATATTTACAATACTCAAAGAGGAAAAACCCTACAATACATACAGTACACCCAACCCAGCAAGAGAAGGAGAGATAAAAAGTTTCTCAGACAAGGAAAAATTAAAAGAGTTCATCAATATTAAGCCAACCACACAAGAAGTGTTAAAGGGTTTTAAGTGAGAAAGTAAAGTGAAGTAAAAGTCACTCAGTTGTGTCCAACTCTTTGCGACTCCTTGGCCTATACATTCCATGGAGTTCTCCAAGAATACTGGAGGGGGTAGCCTTTCCCTTCTCCAGAGTAACTTCCCAACTAAGGGATTGAACCCAGGTCTCCTGCATTGTAGGAGGATTATTCACCAGCTGAGACACAAGGGAAGCCAAAAGTGAGAAATTAAAGGCCACAACAAGTGAGGGAAAAATCTCACTGGAGAAGGTCAGGGTTGTAGATCGACTACTTAAATAAGCTGGCATGAAGACTGAAAATAGAAAAATGACTAAATCAACTATAACTACAATAAACAGTTAAGAGATAAATATGAAGATGTAAAATATGATACCAAACACAACTACATGTCGAAGAACAACATTAAACATTCTCTAACACTAAATACAAGATAAATATAAAATACATCAAAGACCTAAATATAAGACTTGAAGCCATAAAACTCCTGGAAGAAAATATAGGCACTGTACTTTTGATGTAGGTCTCAGCAAGGGAAACAAAAGCAATCAGGCAAGGGAAACAAAAACAATCATATAACAAATATGATCATATTAAATGTAAAAACATTTGCACATTGAAGGAAACCATCAACCAAACAAAAAGACAACCAACTGAATGAGGGGAGATATTCAAATGATATGACCCATGAAGTGCCAAATACCCAAAATATATAGAAAGTTCATTCAATTCAAAATAAAAAAAAAAAATTAAAAGTAGATAGGTCCATGAATAGTCATTTTCCAAAGAAAACATACTGAAGGCCAGCAGGCACATGAAAAGATGCTCAACATATTTAACTATCAGGGAAACAGAATCCAAAACTACAATGAGATATCATCTCATACCTGCCAGAATGGCTATCATCAAAAGGACAAAAAACAGTAAATATTGGCCAGGATGTGTAGAAAATGGAGCCTTAGTACACTGCTGGTGAAAATGTAAATTGGTGCTGCCACTATGGAGGCTTCTCAAATAATTAAAAGAGAATTACCATATGATCCAGTAATTCCACTTCTGGCTACATATCCAAAGAAAGCGGATACAAAAATTCAAAAAGTTACACACATCCCAATGTTCATAGCAGCGTTATTTACAACAGCCAAGGTAGGAAACAATCTAAATAATCATCCACAGATAAATGGAGGAAGATTTGCTATGTTTTTATATGTGGACATATATACATAAATGTATAGAATGTGTGTGTGTATGTATATACATATATATGCATGAGTGATCAGCCACTCACCCGTGTCCGACTCTGTGACCCCAAGACTGTAGCCCAGCAGGCTGCTCTGTCCATGGAATTTTCCAGGCAAGAATACTGGAGTGGGTGGCCATTTCCTACTCCAAGGAACATTCCTGACCCAAGATTGAATCCACACTTCTTGGTCTCCTGCATTGGCAGGTTGATTCTTTATCACTGCTCCTCCTGGGAAGCCCCGTATATAAATAAACACACACACACACACACACACACACACACACACACACACAGTGTACACTGTACAATATAATGTTGTTGTTTAGTTGCTAAAACATGTATGACTCTTTTGTGACTCCATGGACTGCAGCCCTCCTGGGTCCTCTGTCCATCGGATTTATCAAGCAAGAATACTGGAGTGGTTGGCCATTTCCTTCTCCAGAGGATCTTCCAGACTCACAGATCAAACCTGTATCTTCTGAATCTCAGGGAGATTCTTTACTGCTGAGCTATCATGTTGTTGCTGCTGCTGTTGTTCAGTGGCTAAGTCACGTCCGATTGTTTGCAACCCCACGGACTATAAAACTATAGCACCAAAGGGTTTCCTGTACTTCACTATCATCCAGAGTTTGCTCAAACTCATGTCCATTGAGTTGATGATGCCATCCAACCATCTCAACCTCTGCCCCCTTCTTCTCCTGCCCTCAATCTTTCCCAGTATCAGGGTCTTTTCCAATGAGTCATAGCTACAAAAATTAAATTTGAGCAACTAAGCCAATTCAAAATATAAATATTAATATGTTCTTAATATAGCTATACATGCCCATAAATAAATTGGGAAATTATTACATGAGTATTACTGCTTAATATTCTTAAGTAGGCTTCTCTCATAGCTCAGTTAAAGAATCCACCTGCAATGCAAGAGACCTCAGTTCGATTTCTGGTCAGGAATATCCACTGGAGAAGGGATAGGCTATCCACTCCAATAGCCTTGGGCTTCTCTGTGGCTCAGCTGGTAAAGAATCGACCTGCAACAAGGGACACCTGGGTTCACCCTCTCGGTTGGGAAGATCCCCTGGAGAAGGGAAAGGCTACACACTCCATTATTCTGGCTTGGAGAACTCCATGGACTGTATAGTCCATGGGGTTGCAAAGAGTTGGACACAACTGAGTGACTTTCACTCACTAATATTCTTAAGAATAAATTTAGTAAATGTTTACATTAAAAAAGCTAAAAAAAAAAAAAGAAAAATATGTAACTAAATTGATTCACTTGGTAAAGTATTTGACACATTAGATGAAATGGTTAATATGATTAAATATAAACTGTTCAAATGTAATATACAATTTAATAATATTTTAGTTAATATTTAAAAATATTGTTTCAATTGAATAAGAAAAATTCAGAAGAAGTCAAGAAAATAAGTTAATTGTGAGTTATATTTGATAAATGGTCTTATTCTATTAGATATTAAAACATAAAATAAGCTACACTAGTCTTTTAAAATACACTGATACAAAAGGTTGTAAATGGATTTACTGGGACAGAACAGAGAACCCACTGGAAAAAGAAGAAATGATGGATTCCAATTAATTCAATGAAATGAAAAAAAATCAAAATAGATTAATGATAGTGGCATATTTGATATCTATATGGGAAATAATAAATATGAGAATCTATACCTCATACCATATATAAAAAATAGTCATGAGTTATAAATTCAAATGTGAAATGATTTAAATAACAAATACGTAAAAATGTACAATCAAGGGATCAGGAAGGACTACCTCACAAAGACTGGAAATTAAATGTGTTAAATGCGTAAACAAGGCTTCCCTGGTGGCTCAGCAGTAAAGAATCCATTTGCTAATGCAGGAGATACAGGTTTGATCCTTGAGTCAGGAACAGTTCAGTTCAGTTCAGTCGTTCAGTCTTGTCCAACTCTGCAACCCCATGGACTGCAGCATGCCAGACTTCCCTATCCATCACCAACTCCTGGGGTCTAATCAAACTCATGTCCATTGTGATGGTGATGCCACCCAACCATCTCATTCTATGCAAAGTACTAACTTGAACATATCCTCCCCTTCAAACATTCTGCAAAGTGGTGAAGTTAAGAAAAAAAATTAAATGTTTAAACATAAGATACTGACAAGGATGCAGGGTCACTGCATCTCTCATACATGATTGGTGAGTATGTAAAATGATGTAGCTAATCTGAAAAGCAATTGACAGCTTCTTATAACGTTATACGTAGAGCTACCATATAATGCTACAAAAACACTCCCAGGCATTTATACTAAAGAAATAAAAATTTATGTAATAACCCAAACTTAAAAACATATGTCTATAAATGTATCAATAAATGAACAAACTATGATATATCACAAAATAGGGTACTATATACCAATATAGTACACCAAACTGTTGATCTATGATCAACCAAACTGCACAGGTTTTGAAGGCATTATGCCAAATTTTTTTTAAAAAGCAATCTCAATATATTACATACTGTGATTCTACTTATAGAAAATTCTCAATATGATGAAACTATATCTATAAAATGTTTCAGTGACTGTCGAGTGTTCAGGTATGAGGAAAGGTGTGACTATAAAGCAGCAGCATAAGGGAGTTTCTTGTTCATGAGTGTGTCATACAATAGTTCAATATCCTGATGGTGGTAGTGGTCATAAAAATCTACACATGTGAAAAATCCTATAGCTACATATAACACTAAAAAATAAAAAGAAAAAACTAGGCACTTTTTTAAAATGCTGAAATTAAGATAAAGTCTGTACTTCAGCTAGCAGTATTGTATCAATATGGGATTGTTTATTTTGATGAAGATCCATGGTTTTGTAAGATGGTATTAGACGGAGAAGTTGGGGTGGTTACACAGGAACATTCCATACTACAATACTAGGAGAATTTGCAACTCGATAATTCTAAAATTGTTTCTGAGTAAAAACGAAAAGAAATTATATGTGACCACATAAAAATAGTGTTTAAATTATGGCAAAATATAAAGTCAATAAGAAAGCATTTTTTCAAACAAAAATATTTTTGAATCTTTTAAAAGATCTTAAAATGCTTTCTATAGCATATAAACAAAACAAGCACTCTAAGAATAATAAAAGAGTAAACAATTCATTGGAGAACACATCAATTTCCCCAAAAGTTAATGAAAAACTCAGACTGAGTTTTAGACAGAGAGAAGATAACTTAGGGAGACACTAAGGTAGTGCTATCGGAAGGCCCTCATTGTAACAGAGAATTAGAGAAACAATGGAGACAAATCTGGGAGTCGTGTTTGCTTTTTACCACATGTACTGCATTTATGACTTACAATGTGGCTTATCTTTAGCTTTCTTACATAAGAAAAGGAGCTGATAATTGTTCCATTTCCTATCTTGGTAATATTAATTACACGAGAAAATTCACATGAAAACTTTTATCATAAGCTGTAAACAGAATTCTGGGGTAAGTAGAGAATTCCTAAAAGAATTTTTACCTTAAAAAAATTAAGTTTTAAAAAGTCATATATATAAATCAAGTATAAGACACTTAAAAGGGGCTATAGGCTACAGCTAAATTAGCTATTCGGCTACACACACATATATACAGGAGGAGGAAATGGCAATGCGCTCCAGTATTCTTGCCTGAAAAATTCCAGGACACAGAGCCTGGAAGGGTATAGTCCAATAGGTCAAAAAGAGTCAGACACGACTGAGTGACTAAGCAGAAGGGTGTGTGCATGCACGCACACACACACACACACGGTGCTAAGTCACTTCAGTGACTTCATATACACGTGTGTGTGTGTGTGTGTGTGTATAAATAAATAAATTTTAATGGAGTACATAACCAGTGGTAAATGGTAGACTTGATATCTTGGGCTTCCCAAGTGGTGCAGTGGTAAAGAATTTGCCTGCTAATGGAGGAGATGAGGATTCAGTCCCTGGATTGGGAGGATTCCTGGGAAGAGGAAATGGAATCCCACTCCAGTACTCTTGCCTGGGAAATCACATGGACAGAGGAGCCTGGCAGACCACAGTCAATGGGTTCACGCAGAGTCTGACATGATTTAGCGACTGAGCACATACACACAGTCCTGACATCTTACCCTCTCAGTTAGGGCTTCAGTAACACAGGTATGGCGGGGTAGTAAGCCTTGATCAAATGTACCATAATAAGGAAAATGTCTGATGTGTATGCAGAACAGGGAAGAAGCTGAGATCTCTTGATAAGAAATAGAGTAGTACATAACAATCACAAAAGATAATTGGAGAAAAGAATTCACTTTTACTAAAAGTCACAGAGAAAGACTATATAGAGTTTAGAACCCTGATGTGACATTATCTGTATTATACCCGCAACAGCTCTCTTTGTTGCAATTGGATAGGAGAAATTAATCGAGCAAGGTCAAAAGGGGAACCAATTACAGTACTGAAATAATTTATCAGAAAAGTTAACGGTGACTTGGGCAAAGTAATAATGGAGATTTTGAAGACTAATCAAATTTCACATAGGTATTTCAACTAGAATCCACAGAATACCCTAGGGTATTGAAAGTAAAGTGGAGAGAAACTGGAAGATAGTATCTCAGTTCCAACTTGGAATAAAACTAATTGAGTTTATCTTTAGTAAAAATGAGGAAGTCTATAAGAGGTTTCGAGGGA
Organism: Aepyceros melampus; assembly: GCA_006408695.1. Classification (NCBI taxonomy): domain Eukaryota; kingdom Metazoa; phylum Chordata; class Mammalia; order Artiodactyla; family Bovidae; genus Aepyceros; species Aepyceros melampus. The sequence continues at coordinate 64,474 of SJXQ01009189.1, read as the reverse complement.
ATGTGCAGAACTCAGTGGTGGACATGCTAACTGTGGAAAGCCTAATACAAGCATCCAAGTAGAAATGTATAGTAAACAATTCAGTAACTTAAGTCTGGAGTTCAGAGGTGATGAGGTGGCTAAGGATATATTATATGTAAAAGTTGTCATCTCATAGATGGTTCAGTTCAGTTCACTCACTCAGTTGTGTCCAATTCTTTGTGACCACATGAACCGCAACACACCAGGCCTCCCTGTCCATCACCAACTCCCTGAGTCAACCCAAACCCATGTCCATTGAGTCGGTGATGCCATCCGACCATCTCATCCTCTGTTGTCCCCTTCTCCTCCTGCCCTCAATCTTTGCCAGTATCAGAATCTTTTCAAATGAGTCAGCTCTTCACATCAGGTGGCCAAAATAGAGTTTCAGCTTCAACATTAGTCCTTCCAAAGAACACGCAGGTTGATCTCCTTTAGGATACACTGGTTGGATCTCCTTGCAGTCCAAGGAACTCTCAAAGAGCCTCCTCCAACACCACAGTTCAAAAGCATCAATTCTTCAGTGCTCAGCTTTCTTTATAGTCCAACTCTCACATCCATACATGACTACTGGAAAAACCATAGCCTTGACTAGACAGCTTCCCTGTCTGTCCTGGACTTCCATGGTGGCTCAGACAGTAAAGTGGCTGCCTATAATGCAGGAGACCCAGGTTCAATTCCTGGGTCAGGAAGATCTCCTGGAGAAGGAAATGGCAGCCTACTCCAGTATTCTTGCCTGGAGAATCCCGTGGACAGAGAAGCCTGGTAGGCTACAGTCCATGGGGTCGCAAAGAGTCGGACACAACTAAGCAACTTCACATTCACCTGACTAGACAGACTTTTGTTGAAAAAGTAGTGTCTCTTCTTTTTAATATGTTGTCTAGATTGGTCATGACTTTTCTTCCAAGCAGTGTCTTTTAATTTCATATCTGCAATCATCATCTACAGTGATTTTGGAGTCCAAAGAAATAAAGCCAGCCACTGTTTCCCATCTATTTGCCATGAAGTGATGGGACAGGATGCCATGATCTTAGTTTTCTGAATGTTGAGCTTTAAGCCAACTTTCTCATTCTCCTCTTTTAATCAAGAGGCTCTTTAGTTCTTCTTTGCTTTCTGCCATAAGGGTGGTGTCATCTGCATATCTGAGGATGATGATATTTCTCCCCAATAATCTTGATTCCACCTTGTGTTTCATCCAGCCCAATGCCTCTCATGATGTACTCTGCTGCTGTTGCTGCTACTGCTAAGGCAAGAGTACTGGAGTGGGGTGCCGTTATCTTCTTCGATGTACTTTGAATATAAGTTAAATAAGCAGGGTGACAATATGCTGCCTTGTTGTACTTCTTTTCCTATTTGGAATCAGTCTGTTGTTTCATATCCAGTTCTGATTGTTGCTCCTGACCTGCATATAGGTTTCTCAAGGGGCAGGTCAGGTGGTCTGGTATTCCCATCTCTTTCAGAATTTTCCAGTTTACTGTGATCCAAACAGTCAGAGGCTTTGGCATAGTCAATAAAGCAGAAATAGATGTTTTCTGGAACTCTCTTGCTTTTTCGATAATCCAGCAGATATTGGCAATTTGATCTCTGGCTCCTCTGCCTTTTCTAAATCCAGCTTGAACATTGGAAGTTCATGGTTCACCTATTGCTGAAGTCTGGCTTGGAGAATTTTGAGCATTACTCTACTAGTGTGGGAGATGAGCGCAATTGTGTGGTAGTCTGAGCATTCTTTGCCATTGCCTTTCTTTGGGATTGGAATGAAAACTGATCTTTTCCAGTCCTGTGGCCACTTCTGAGTTTTCCAAAGTTTCTGACATATTACGTGCAACACTTTTACAGTATCATCTTTCAGGATTTGAAATAGCAACTGGAACTCCATCACCTCCACTAGCTTTGTCTGACTTCACATTCCAGGATGTCTGGCTCTAGGTGAGTGATCACACCATCATGATTATCTTTGTCATGAAGATCTGTTTTGTACAGTTCTTCTGTGTATTCTTGGCACGTCTACTTAATATCTTCTGCTTCTGTTAGGTCCAGACCATTTCTGTCCTTTATCGAACCCATCTTTGCATGAAATGTTCCCTTGGTATCTCTTATTTTCTTCAAGAGATCTATAGTCTTTCCCATTCTGTTGTTTTCCTCTATTTCTTTGCATTGATCGCTGAAGAAGGCTTTCTTATCTCTTCTTGCTAATTCTTTGGAACTCTGCATTCAGATGCCTATATCTTTCTTTTTCTCCTTTGCTTTTCACTTCTCTTCTTTTCATAGCTATTTGTAAGGCCTCCTCAGACAGCCATTTTACTTTTTTTGCATTTCTTTTCCATGGGGATGGTCTTGATCCCTGTCTTCTGTACAATGTGACGAACCTCCATCCATAGTTCATCAGGCACTCTATCAGACCTAGTCCCTTGTTAATATCTAGTTGAGTCCCTATTTCTCACTTCCCCGTATAATCATAAGGGATTTGATTTAAGTCATACCTGAATAGTATAGTGGTTTTCCCCACTTTCTTCAATTGGTATTTGAATCTAAAAGAGATCACCAATAATCAAACTGAAGAATAAAAGTGTCTATTCAGAGTTCTGAGTTCGAATATTTTTAGGCACCACAAAAATTAATAAATAACAAGGCTGATCCCAAGATCGTGATTGGTGAACGATCTTCATTTTCCTCCATCTACATCTATTAAATGATGATTGTTGGCAAAGAATTAGAATTGCTAGAAAATGATTTTGTTTGCATGAAGAATTGCAAGCTTAAAAGATAAATATAACTCCCTTTTAGTGTCTCAAATAACAAGCAACAGTCTTTGTGAAAATTATTCCTTTTCAAAGACTCTTTTTTCATTGATGTGGTGAAATTAGTCTTTTATTTTTTATGTACATACATTTTGAAAATAGCAAGGCTTTTAGATTCTTTCTTATAAGCATAGAGTAGTCTTTATGTTATGGGGAAAGATATGCTGGGTTACACATTTTTAATAATACCCATAATAAATTCTGTGTATATGGAACAATGTCTTGATAAAAGTAACTAATGCATATCATATGCCTATAATTTTTTTCCCATTTTCTTTTGGATACTCCTTGGCCTTTATCGAAAAGTTTGTTTTGACTTTTCTGATGGAATTTTTCCCAATATGAGATCAGATGTTTAAAGAGATTTAGATTGAAGAAATGGCCTTTCCTGTATAGCACATCTAGTTTGCATTTATACGAGCAGGTCTACAACTTTCAATCTTGTTAAATATAAAGTTTCTCTTGGAAGAAACCAGGTATTAGAACTTTTAAAATATAAAATAAGTTCAGTCGCGCAGTCGTGTCCGACTCTTTGCGACCCCATGAATCGCAGTACGCCAGGCCTCCCTGTCCATCACCAACTCCCGGAGTTCACTCAGACTCACGTCCATTGAGTCTGTGATGCCATCCAGCCATCTCATCCTCGGTCATCCCTTTCTCCTCCTGCCCCCAATCCCTCCCAGCATCAGGGTCTTTTCCAATGAGTCAACTCAAAATATCAATTTCCTATGAGAATTTTACTAATAATCACCAATTTTTACCATTGTATCAAATGATAATAAAGAAAATTTATAGGATTTAAAAATAAATAATGCAGTTAAAAATATAATTGTCCTTCAGGTAACAGTAACAATGATTTGATATGAATAAATATTTGTGAGACATATTTATTTAATTGGCTAATTGTTTCAGATCTGATATGCAAAGTTAAATAATGCATATTGTTTGTTTCATGAGAACTGTTCTATTTTTTTTTTTAATTTGGACATATTTCTTTATAAATATATGTAAAAACACTACCAAACAAGAAGCACAACAAATCCAAGAATCTATTTCATATAGGTAACAAATTCCTATTTACCTATGTACTCTTCCCATTTTTTAAAATTAGATGGTTGGTATGTATGTATCTATCTTCCTTTAAAAATGTTAAATCATACCCATACTAGACATTTCAGAGGAGGTAATATTTAAAAAGACAATAATCTTATAAAAACATATTCAGATTCACTGGTTATCAGGAAGTTGCTAATTAAAATCACAACAACTTATTTCTATATATTAATCAGAACTTTGCTATGTATATTTCTATCTGGATGGGCTGCTGCTCTATTTCCTAGGATCGTATTACCCATGATTATTACCCTTCCTATTACTCATGATTAACAGCAGAACTGGCATACTCCAGTTTTTCTAACAAAAAAGATATTTTAAGCTTCCATATAGCAAGCAGCAAGCTAAGATATGCTTAGGCATTTTCTGTAGAACTTCTATTAATGTTTTTAATGATAATAAATACATTTAAAAACTGTCTTCTAAAACTGAGAGTTAATGTCTGGGTTATCATAAAAAAGAAGAGTTTCCTGATTTCTGGTTCTTTACGTGTATATAACAACTGCTTCCAAAAAGATAAATTTTATATAAAGATGGAATAAATTTATTCACTGACTTAACTGAGCCCAACAATTGTGGGAATAATAATACACACCTGAAAGTCCCTCCAAAACTTGGTTTCCTTTTATACCCACTTATGTCTTCTCTCCAACTCTAGGAAAGTTTGCTGATACTCCATGCTTTCTAAATTACAAAGGAGGGCCTCTTCTTTATTCAAAATTAGTTTTCTGTACATAAACTAGTGTTATTTCCCCATAAGCAGTAGAGTACTACTTTCAGTATCATAAACATTTCTGTCTGACTGGTAACTTCTTTAACCTTTTTATGCATTATTTTTTCTGAGGTTCACTTGCTTTGTTACAAATAATCTTTCTTCAGGAAAGAAAAAAAGGGAGGAATGCAATCACATAGAGATTAAATAATATGCTACTAAAAAGCCAATGGATCAAAAGATTAAATCAAAGAGGAAATTTAAAAATACCTCAATGCAAATGACAATGAAAACACAAAACACCACACATGGGATGCAGCAAAAGCAGTTCTAAGAAGCAAGTTCACAGTAATATGGCCTTCCTCCAGAAACAAGAAAATTCTCAAGTAAACAACCAAACCTACCACCTAAGAAAACTAGAAGAACAAAGAACAAACAAAAACAAAGTCAGCAGAAGGTAGGAAATGATAAAGAGAAAGAATAAATAAGATAAGAGTTTTAAAAAATAGAAAATACCAATAAAAGTGGGAACTGATATTTTTTAAAAGATAAAATCAACAAACTTCTAGCCAGGCTCATCATAAAGAAAAGAAAGAGGACTCAAAGAAACCAAGTAAGAAATGAAAGAGAACAAATTCCTGGTTACCAACTGGGAGAGGCATGATACAGGTAGAGAATTAAGAGATTCAAACTACTATGCATAAAATAAATAAGCTACAAGGATATATTCTGCAGCACAGAGAATATCCATGTGTGCTCAGTTGCTCAGCTGTATCCGACTCTTTGTGACCCCATGGAGTGTAGCCCACCAGGCTCCTCTCTGCATGGGATTCTCCCAGTAAGAATACTGGAGTGGGTTGTCATTTCCTATTCCAGGGGATCTTCTGACCCAGGGATCAGACTCATGTTTCATATAGCCAATATTCAATAATAACTTTAATGAAGTATAATTTATAAAAATATTGAATTACTATGCTTTTTGATCCTCTAGGCACCGAATGCTATCTTGTCAGCTTTTCAAAACTAATGCCAACTCACTTCTCCAAGTAACTGCCTTGGCAGGAGCTCAGTTGACGATGCATCTTGACACATGGTACAACTAGTCCAGAGGAAACAGACATTCTTTTCCCTTAAACACTCTGAAAGCACAGGGTATCACTAGACTGCTTCTCTTTGATATCATCTCTCTCTGCTCAAAAGAACAAGATGTTAAGATCTTGACAAATGAATGACTCTAATCTCATCTTGAACAAGATTTTCCATTTTTTTCCTAAATGTTACTTGATACAGCCGTTAAGAGTTCATGCATATGAAAAGTCGTTTTATCAGTCAACAGGAAAAAAAAAATGATTGCCAATGTATCTACAGTCATATATTTTTAAATGCTATTATTCAGATTTTTGACCTTTATTACTAGATTTTGATCTTAATATGTATTGGTAATTTCTAAACTAAAATATTACTTAAAAACATGAATATTTACTATAAATTTGACATACTCAAAAATTCTTTCACCTCTAAAAGTAGTTCCAAAGGAGGAACTTCCAAATAGCTTCATTTCTTAATGTTGATTTGATCTAATTTGTATAAACACTCTAATGTCATAATTATTGCTTTAAAAAGCTATGTTTACTGTCATTTTATTTTGATGGTTATGAATAATTTCGTGATCAAAATATGTGCTTCCAATGCAAGCAAATTTCAAAGTAAAGTAAAGAAAATGACTGGAAATTGTATAAAAGATTCTGGCATATCATCATTAGTACAACTGGACTATAGAAAGAATTAACTAGATGAATGTAATGCATATTGTAAGAGCTAGGAAAGATCTAAGATTTTATCCAACTTGCCCAGCTAACAGTTTCATGGATCTGGCAGAAAATATGAAGCTCATGAGGCACAATGAAAGGACTGTATTGTTCACAGTATAGCAGACAGCATGAGTTTCAAGTTGCACTGGTTACTCATTCCCCTCAAGTCCTATGATGGTGATGAGGAGGTAGGTCCAGACAGATGTTGCACATGAAATAAGTATGTGTCACAGCTTAAGAAATCCCTATTTTATATGAATGCTACTGGCAAACTTGAGCAAATTTTACCCTAGGAAGCATTTTCAATATTATACTAGTAAGGAAACAAAGCTGCCTTCTACCCTAGAGGAACACAAAATCTCTTATTTTTCAAGGCTGAATGTTATACAAACATGCTTGGAAAGATACAGCGGGAACAACACAGATACAAGATTTACATAAATGACATGGATAAATGTTTCCCAACAAACATATGTTTGTATAACCTACCTCTTGCTGAGATGATACTCAAATTTAGGAATATTTTTTACTCAAGTAAGTTATTTTTACTTATTTTTGCATATAAAAAGAAACTTATCTAAAATAAACCTAGAAATAGCTCTTATTGCCATTAATCTTTCTCCAAAACATTTTTGAGCTCTTCTTCTGCACTATGCATGAGGTTAGGTGCTGGAGATAAAAAGGTTGTTTCCAGTTTCAATTGCCTCAAAGTCTAGACTATTAATTACAGGGCAATATGACCAGTTCTATAAGAGAGATGTAATTAGTTGTGTTAGGAACAAAGAATAAAGGAAAACTAACACAGACTAAGACTGAACAAGAGATTATGTCAACCATCAAATTTAATGTCAATTGAGACTTCTCTCAGTTTGGCCATTTCATTAGGCATGTTTGGTCTTTGGAATAGTTTAAAATTGATCCTCTTGTAGAATTTTAGTTTGATATCAGAAGAATTACATATAATTCAGTTTACCTTAGGTAAGATAAATGAATCAATCAAAACTAAGGAAATATTCAAATACAAAATTGAAATATTGTTCATCGTAATATAAGAAAGCATATTTTAACCTTTTATTAACTAAATATATTGCTTTTTTCTAACCTACCTATTCAATTGTGGATGTGTGTGAGCATGTGTATACTGGGGAGGGGGTTGTTACCATTCTTCAACTGCAAATTTAAAAGTCAAGAGCCCTGATCTTCATGGAGCCAATTGAAATGAAAAAGAAAATTGCTCACACAAGTTAAACCAGGTAGGACTGGCTTTACCTAGAGGCAGACAAAGCCACTATTATGCATGCAACACTGAGCAGACATAGGCCAACTAGGTAATTAGCAAGATCTCAGTAACTAATTTAACATTTTGAAGCCAATACTGTGAGTGACCACCTGAATACCAGCCAGAGGGCTGGAGCTGGCTGATATCCCGTGAAAAATTTGGGAAAGAAAAAGGTAATGCTTGTTTGAACATTCCTTTAATCCAGAAACCTTCATATTAGTGGTATTTCCTGTTTAGATAATTTGTCTTTTTTTTTACTATTTCATGGCTTTACATGTCATTACTGTTTTCTTTCAAAATATATATTAATATATTCTAATAACCCTTTAATGTTTGAGTCACATTTTCTCAATTTGTAAATTTACTACTCTTCTAAAAAAGTTTGTTACCTCCTATTGTAAAAAAAATCAAAATTTAATGTATTAAATGTGTCAATATTTTTCTTAGTGATTTTTGCTTTGTTTCTTTGCAGTATATTATTTATAAAATCTATGCTTATTTTGAGGTCTTAAAAATACACACTGATGCTTATTACAGCTATTTTAAATTTTGCCTTCATATCTAGGTATATTTACCTGAGGTGGATTTCTGTGTATGAGTAAAAATAAACTAATTTCCTAGCATCATTCTCAGTCCATTCTGTCCACATCAATCTACAATGTCACTCTTTCTATACAGCAGGTCTCCGTAAATTTGTGAGCAGTTTCTCTTTTTATTCTATTATTTTGGCCTAGCTTGCAAGTCTCACCAATCTTTTATAGAATTATAATTTTAAAATATAAATTAATATATTATTGACAATTATTTCCACATTTTAATTTTATTTCAATATTAATAAATTATTCTTGATCTTTTGTGTTCTCAAATATTTCTCACATGGTTTTTAGATATAGCATACCAATTTTCTACCAAAACTTAGGTCTTTAAATCTTTGAATTTATGTATTAATTTGGGGAAAACTAAAGGTCTGGCATGCTGAGATTCATGGGGTCTCAAAGAGTCGGACACGACTGAGTGACTGAACTGAACTGAACTGAAAGGTTTAAAAATATTATATTTTTATGCATGACCATGGACATTCTGTTTATTAAGGATGATTTTAGTATCTTTCAATAAAGCTTTGTCATGTTACTTATAAAATCTTTCATATCCTGAACTACTTTTAATTCTACTTGTCTTTTATTGTGATATTGATTTTCAATTATATCTTAAAAAGTCACTATTAAATTCTTATTAGTTTGACATATAAGAATGAAAACTTGTGTGTGTATATACACAAAACACTTCAGTAAAACTAAAAATAATTTTGAGGATTAAAAACAAATTTTAACATCATCAAATTCTAAATGGTGATGGAGGTCATGGATATGAATATAGTCTCACATTAAGCATGACCATAAGTCTTTAGATTGAACTCTTACTCTAGTAAGTAGCTCTTTTTTCCTTTTTTATTCTTTTGTTGACCTGAAAGTACAAGTTGCTTAATTGTATCTGACTCTTTGAGACCCCATGGGCTATACAGTCCATGGAATTCTCCAGGCCAGAATACTGGAGTGGTAGCCTTCCCCTTCTCCAGGAGATCCTGGTTAATTCTTGGTATTGTTTCCTGAATTAGAATTTGTAATCTTTCTTTTCTAACACTTTTATTGCTATTTAGCTGCTAAGTCGTGTCTGAGAGACATATCTGAGCGACTGAACTCAACTGAAGTTTGTCGATGTTTTTCTTCTTATCCTTTAAAGTGAATGAAAAAAAAAATTTTTTTAAGACAGTTAAAAATTATAATAAAGTTTACTATATATCAAATAAATTTTAACATTAGAAATCTGCAATTTAAACACACACATATACATATACATGCATATACACTCACATGTATATATATTAGACGTATGTTTCTTTTTGTCACATATATGATGATTAATGGGCTTCAACAGTGTCTCAGCTGGTAAAGAACCCACCTGCCAATGCAAGAGAGGCAAGAGATAGGGGTTCTACCCTTGGGTGGTGAAGATCCCCTGGAGGAAGAAATGGCTGTGCATTACCATATTCTTGCCTGAAAAATTCCATGGACAGGGGAGCCTGGAGGTTACAGTCCATGGGGTCTCAAAACATGACTGAGCGTGCACACCGTCACACAATACACACGATGCTTAATCAATAAATATGATGTTGATTTATAGATCAGCTATATATTCATACTCTGTGGCCCTATGTATATAAAATGCTCTCCTTAAAATATAATCATATATGGAAAGGTGGTTGGTAGTTTTTTAATAACACAATTTGACTATTATGGAAAACTGTTTTTATCAAAATGCATTTAAGGAACTTTTATCTTTTGTTTACAACAACCAACTCTCTGAGTATACTGAATCACAAAAGGGGCCCAAATGGAACCGCTGCTGCTGCTGTTGCTGCTAAGTCGCGTCAGTCGTGTCCGACTCTGTGCGACCCCGTAGACGGCAGCCCACAAGGCTCTCCCATCCCTGGGATTCTCCTGGCAAGAACACTGGAGTGGGTTGCCATTTCCTTCTCCAAGAATGGAACCGCATCTCTCCTCATATCGATGCATATGTTGGCTGTGGGTGAAGGGAAAGCTGAAACCATGTGTTGCAGACTAGGAGACAGATGCCCCTTTGAGAGCAGATTTCTTTGCTCCCACATATTTGGGGACAAATTTACCAATGTGAAAATATGACTTTGATTAGATTATTAAACATACATGTTAACTAAAAGTAAATATAGTACAATACTGCCTACCATTGGTATTAAAGCAGTAATAATCATTTCTAGAAAGGCAAATTTCAGAATCTCTGACCCCATAACTAAAAGTCAAACTCCACTTGAATAATGTTTCTTAATAAATTTGCATTTTAAAATCTATGAAAACAAGGCTTAGAAACCTAATTTTCTTCAGGAGATCAAGTGGACTCTTTTTTATCTTAGGATGATTTCACACAATATTAATAGACAATTAAGTTGTAAATATAAAGGTACAGGGTACACTATAAAAAATCAAGAAATATTTCACTCAGTGATAAAACAGATCTGATGTGATAATGTGGTGTTTTTTTCCTTTTCTCCATTACAGGGTATTTTCTACATTGTTCTTAGCTTCTTATACACAAATTTTGGGAGAAATTGTTTCAGTAACTTTCTCAGCATACTTTCATAGAACTCTAGCCTTGACAGGCAAAGAAACATATGCTTTAAATTTAGAGGATATTTGCTTCATTTCTCCTAGAAACATTTAAACATACCATAACATTATATCTGTAGTTATTTACTTAAAAACTTCTCTTTCCCTTATGTCCAGTTACCTTCTGGGATAGGCACCTAGGTTAGCTCTGAAGGTATCAAAAAGACTGGAGCATTGTTTTTCTAGCTATTTACATTCTAGGAAGACATGTAAAATTCAATTCCCTAGGGCTTTCTGGTTCCTGAAGATATTTTATTTACCGAGATAAGTATTGGAATAAAGAGGAAATGTTTTCAACAGAGGAGGGAAACAGTTGGTCCCTACGCTTCTATAAGCAAATAAAAGTTAATTCTTCTCTTACTCTGGAATGCCTAGACATTCTCCTTGGAAAACTGACCAATCTTTCATTGTGTTCCAAGTAGAGTAAGAATAAAGGTAAAAGAGACCATCACACTCTATACAAAGTGAGGTATTTAATAGGAGTGCCATCTCTGATCCAAAACACCTCTTATGTCTTTAAAAAACTAAACATAGCATTGTCATATGGCAATTCCACTCCTGTGCATATTATCTGGAGAAAACTCTAAATCAAAAAGATACATGCACACAAACGCTCATAACATTTATAATAGCCAAGACAAGAAAGGAAACAAAATGTTCACTGACAGATCAATGGACAAAGAAGATGTGAGACACATCAGTTCAGTTCAGTCGCTCAGTCGTGTCTGACTCTCTGTGACCCCACGAATCGCAGCATGCCAGGCCTCCCTGTCCATCACCATCTCCCGGAGTTCACTCAGACTCAAGTCCATTGAGTCAGTGATGCCATCCAGCCATCTCATCCTCTGTTGTCCCCTTCTCCTCCTGCCCCCAATCCCTCCCAGCATCAGTCTTTTCCAATGAGTCAACTCTTCGCATGAGGTGGCCTAGTACTGGAGTTTCAGCTTTAGCATCATTCCTTCCAAAGAGATCCCAGGGCTGATCTCCCTCAGAACGGACTGGTTGGATCTCCTTGCAAGTCCAAGGGACTCTTAAGTCTCCTCCAACACCACAGTTCAAAAGCATCAATTCTTCGGTGCTCAGCCTTCTTCACAGTCCAACTCACATCCATACATGACCACAGGAAAAACCACAGCCTTGACTAGACAGACCTTAGTCGGCAAAGTAATGTCTCTGCTTTTCAACATGCTATCTAGCTTGGTCATATCCTTTCTTCCAAGGAGTAAGTGTCTTTTAATTTCATGGCTGCAGTCACCATCTGCAGTGATTTTGGAGCCTAAAAAAATAAAGTCTGACACTGTTTCCACCATTTCCCCATCTATTTCCCACGGAGTGATGGGACCAGATGCCATGATCTTCGTTTTCTGAATGTTGAGCTTTAAGCCAACTTTTTCACTCTCCTCTTTCACTTTCATCAATAGGCTTTTTTAGTTCCTCTTCACTTTCTGCTATAAAGGTGGTGTCATCTGCATATCTGAGGTTATTGATATTTCTCTCGGCAACAGATTCCACATATAAGTAATATGATACTTGGCCTTCTCTGGCTGACTTACTTTACTTTAGTATGATCATCTCTGGATCCATTCATGTTGCAGGAAATAGCAGTATTTCAGTCTTTTTATGGATGATTAACATTCCATTGTGTGTGTGTGTGTATATATACATATCTTTGTGAGATACATATATATGTATATCTGTGTGAGATACGTATATATGTATATTAATCATCCATAAATAAACTGAAATATTGCTATCTCCTGCAACGTGAATGGATCTAGAGATGATCATACTAAAGTAAAGTAAGTCAGCCAGAGAAGGCCAAGTATCATACCACTTATATGTGGAATATAAAAAATAATACAAAAGAAGTTATTTAATAGACAAGAAAGAGTCTAACACAAAGGAAACAAACTTCAGTTCAGTTCAGTTCAGTTACTCATTCATGTTCGACTCTTTGTGACCCCATGAATCACAGCACGCCAGGCCTCCCTGTCCATCACCAACTCCCAGAGTTCACTCAGACTCATGTCCATCAAGTCAGTGATGCCATCCAGCCATCTCATCCTCGGTCGTCCCCTTCTCCTCCTGCCCCCTATCCCTCCCAGCATCAGAGTCTTTGCCAATGAGTCAGCTCTTTGCATGAGGTGGCCAAAGTATTGGAGTTTCAGCTTTAGCACCATTGCTTCCAGGGCTGATCTCCTTTAGAATGAACTGGTTGGATCTCCTTGCAGGAAACAAACTTAAGGCTACCAAAAGAGAAATGGGGCAAGAAGGAGTAAATTTGGAGTTTCGAATTAGCAGTACAAACTGTTGTTGTTCAGTTGCTAAGCCATTCCTAACTCTGCATCCCCATGGAATGTAGCCCAACAGGCTATTCTGTCCATGGGGATATTCCAGGCAAGAATACTGTAATGGGTTACCACTTCCTTCTCCAGGGGATCTTCCTGTACTAGGGATAGAATACAGGTCTCCTGCACTGACAGGGAGATTCTTTACCACTGAGCCACTAGGTACCCTATACCTGCTATTTGGTGCCTGAGCTGGCATAGTAGGGACCGCTCTAAGCCTGCTAATACATGCCGAACTAGGTCAGCCTGGAACCCTACTTTGGAGATGACCAAATCTACAATGTAGTCGTAACCGCACATGCATTCATAATAATTTTCTTTATAGTAATACCAATCATAATTGGAGGATTCGGCAACTGACTAGTCCCTCTAATAACTGGTGCTCCTGATATAGCATTTCCCCAAATAAATAACATGAACTTCTGGCTTCTTCCCCCTTCTTTTCTGCTACTTTTAGCATCATCTATAGTTGAATCTGGAGCGGGAACTGGCTGAACCGTATATCACTAGGTCAGCCTGGAACCCTACTTGGAGATGACCAAATCTACAATGTAGTCGTAACCACACATGCATTCATAATAATTTTCTTTATAGTAATACCAATCATAATTGGAGGATTCGGCAACTGACTAGTCCCTCTAATAACTGGTGCTCCTGATATAGCATTTCCCCAAATAAATAACATGAACTTCTGGCTTCTTCCCCCTTCTTTTCTGCTACTTTTAGCATCATCTATAGTTGAATCTGGAGCGGGAACTGGCTGAACCGTATATCCCCCTCTGGCAGGCAACCTAGCCCATGCAGGAGCCTCAGTAAACCTAACTATCTTTTCTCTACATTTAGCAGGTGTTTCCTCAATTTTAGGGGCTATTAATTTTATTACAACAATCATTAATATAAAACCCCCTGCAATATCACAATACCAAACCCCCTTATTCATGTGATCCGTATTAATTACTGCAGTACTACTTCTTCTTTCACTTCCAGTACTAGCAGCTGGCATTACAATATTACTAACACCGAAATCTAAACACAACCTTCTTTGACCCGGCAGGAGGAGGGGATCCTATCCTATATCAGCACCTATTCTGATTCTTTGGACACCCCGAAGTATATATTCTCATTCTACCTGGATGTGGAATAATCTCTCACATCGTGACCTACTACCCCTGCAATATCACAATACCAAACCCCCTTATTCATGTGATCCGTATTAATTACTGCAGTACTACTTCTTCTTTCACTTCCAGTACTAGCAGCTGGCATTACAATATTACTAACACCGAAATCTAAACACAACCTTCTTTGACCCGGCAGGAGGAGGAGATCCTATCCTATATCAGCACCTATTCTGATTCTTTGGACACCCCGAAGTATATATTCTCATTCTACCTGGATTTGGAATAATCTCTCACATCGTGACCTACTACTCAGGGAAAAAAGAACCATTTGGATATATAGGAATAGTTTGAGCTATAATATCAATCGGATTTCTAGGATTTAGAAATCATATGTTCACAGTCGGAATAGACGTTGACACACGAGCCTACTTTACATCAGCTACCATAATTATTGCTATCCCAAATGGAGTAAAAGTCTTCAGCTGGCTAGCTACACTCCACGAAGGTAACATCAAATGCTCTCCCGCTATAATGTGAGCCCTAGGCTTTATTTTCCTTTTTACAGTCGGAGGCCTAACTGAAATTGTTCTAGCTATAACTCTTCTCTTGACATTGTCCTTCAAGATACATATTATGTAGTTGCACATTTCCACTATGTATTATCAATAGGAGCTGTCTTCGCCATCATAGGAGGATTTGTACATTGATTTCCACTATTCTCAGGCTATACTCTCAGTAATACATGGGATAAAATCCACTTTGCAATCATATTTGTGGGCGTAAACATAACATTCTTCCCACAGCATTTCTTAGGATTATCTGGTATACCACGACGATATTCTGATTACTCAGACGCATACACAATATGAAACACCATCTCATCTATAGGCTCATTTATTTCACTAACAGCAGTCATACTAATAGTATGACTTTATTATCTGAGAAGCATTCGCATCTAAACGAGAAGTTTTAACTGTAGACCTAACCACAACAAATTTAGAATGACTAAACGGATGCCCTCCACCATATCACACATTTGAAGAACCTACATATGTTAACCTGAAATAAGAAAGGAAGGAATCGAACCCCCTGTTACTGGTTTCAAGCCAACACCATAGCCACTATGTCTCTCTCAATTAACGAGATGTTATAAAATATTACATAATCTTGTCAAGATTAAATTACGAGTGAAAATCCTGTACATCTCATATGGCATATCCCATACAACTAGGATTTCAAGATGCAACATCACCCATTATAGAAGAATTACTTCATTTTCATGATCACACATTAATAATCGTCTTTTTAATTAGCTCACTAGTACTTTACATTATTTCACTAATATTAACAACAAAATTAACCCACACCAGCACAATAGATGCACAAGAGGTAGAAACAATCTGAACCATTCTACCAGCTATTATTCTAATTCTAATCGCTCTTCCATCTTTACGAATCCTATACATAATAGACGAAATTAACAATCCATCCCTTACAAAAACAATAGGACATCAGTGATACTGAAGCTATGAGTATACAGACTATGAGGACTTAAATTTCGACTCCTATATAATCCCAACATCAGAGCTAAAACCAGGGGAACTGTGACTACTAGAAGTAGACAATCGGGTTGCTCTACCCATAGAAATAACGATTCAAATATCAATCTCCTCCGAAGACGTACTGCATTCATGGGCAGTGCCTTCCTTAGGATTGAAGACTGACGCAATCCCAGGCCGTCTTAACCAGACAACCCTAATATCGACCCGACCAGGCTTATACTATGGCCAATGTTCAGAAATCTGCGGATCAAATCACAGCTTCATACCAATCGTCCTTGAACTAGTCCCACTAAAATATTTTGAAAAATGATCTGCATCAATACTATAAATCACCAAGAAGCTATTCCAGCGTTAACCTTTTAAGTTAAAGACTGAGAGCACAATACTCTCCTTGGTGACATGCCACAACTAGACACATCTACATGGCTCACAATAATCCTATCAATGTTTCTAACCCTTTTCATTATTTTTCAACTAAAAATTTCAAAACACAATTTCTATTGCAACCCAGAATTAACATCAATTAAAACACCAAAACAAAACACCCCTTGAGAAATGAAATGAACGAAAATCTATTTGCCTCTTTTATTACCCCTATAGTACTAGGCCTCCCCTTGTTACTCTCATTGTCTTATTTCCCAGTTTACTATTTCCAACATCAAATCGACTAGTAAACAACCGCCTCGTCTCCCTTCAACAATGAATGCTTCAACTTGTATCAAAACAAATAATAAGTATTCACAACCCAAAAGGACAAACATGAGCACTAATACTGATATCCTTAATTTTATTTATTGGGTCAACAAACCTATTAGGCCTATTACCCCACTCATTTACACCAACCACACAATTATCAATAAACCTAGGCATGGCTATCCCCCTATGAGCAGGAGCTGTAATCACAGGCTTTCTCAACAAAACCAAAACATCACTCGCCCATTTCTTACCGCAAGGCACACCAACCCCACTAATCCCAATATTGGTTATCATCGAAACTATTAGTCTCTTCATCCAACCAATAGCCCTTGCGGTACGACTTACAGCAAACATCACTGCAGGACACCTACTAATACACCTAATTGGAGGAGCCACACTCACACTAATAAGTATTAGCAATACAACAGCTCTTATTACATTCATTATCCTGGTCCTACTAACTATTCTTGAATTTGCAGTAGCTATAATTCAAGCCTACGTATTTACCCTCTTAGCCTATACCTGCACGACAACACATAATGACACACCAAACTCATGCTTATCACATAGTAAACCCAAGCCCCTGACGCCTCACAGGAGCATTATCTGCCCTCTTAATAACATCTGGCCTAATTATATGATTTCACTTCAACTCAACAGTTCTACTAATGCTCGGCTTAACAACGAACATACTCACAATATATCAATGATGACGAGACATTATCCGAGAAAGCACCTTCCAAGGCCATCATACTTCGACTGTTCAGAAAGGCCTCCACTACGGAATAATTCTCTTCATTATCTCCGAAGTCCTATTCTTTACCGGATTCTTCTGAGCATTTTACCACTCAAGTCTTGCTCCTACACCCGAACTGGGTGGCTGCTGACCCCAACAGGCATTCACCCACTTAACCCCTTAGAAGTCCCACTACTCAAACCTCTGTTCTCTTAGCCTCAGGAGTCTCCATTACCTGAGCCCACCATAGCCTCATAGAAGGAAACCACAACCACATGCTACAAGCCCTATTCATTACTATCACACTGGGCGTATACTTCACACTACTGCAAGCCTCAGAATACTACGAAGCACCCTTTACTATTCCAAACGGAGTTTATGGTTCAACTTTCTTTGTAGCCACAGGTTTCCACGGCCTGCATGTCATCATTGGATCCACCTTCCTAATCGTCTGTTTCTTTCGCCAACTAAAATTCCATTTCACCTCTAGCCACCATTTTGGTTTTGAAGTTGCTGCCTGATACTGACACTTTGTAGACGCAGTATGACTTTTCCTCTATGTCTCTATCTACTGATGAGGCTCATATTCTTTTAGTATTAATTAGTACAACTGACTTCCAATCAGTTAGTTTCGGTCTAACCCAAAAAAGAATAATAAACCTAATATTAGCCCTCCTAACTAACCTTACACTAGCCAACTACTCATCACTATCACATTCTGACTTCCCCAACTGAACGTATACTCAGAAAAAACAAGCCCATACGAATGTGGATTTGACCCCATAGGATCAGCCCGCCTTCCTTTCTCCATAAAATTTTTTCTAGTTGCTATCACATTTCTCCTATTTGACCTAGAAATTGCTCTACTCCTGCCACTGCCATGAGCCTCACAAACAATTAACCTAAACACAATACTCACCATAGCCCTCTTCCTAATTTTTCTACTAGCCGCAAGCCTAGCCTACGAATGAACTCAAAAAGGACTAGAATGAACCGAATATGATATTTAGTTTAAAACAAAATAAATGATTTCGACTCATTAGATTGTGATCTAACTCATAATTACCAAATGTCTCTTGTATATATAAATATCATAATAGCATTCTCAGTATCTCTTGCAGGATTACTAATATATCGATCCCATCTTATATCATCCCTCCTATGTTTAGAAGGGATAATATTATCCCTATTCGTTATAGCCACCCTAATAATCCTAAACTCAATTTTACCCTAGCCAGCATAATACCCATCATCTTATTAGTTTTTACAGCCTGTGAAGCAGCACTAGGCCTATCCCTGCTAGTAATAGTATCAAATACATATGGAACTGACTATGTACAAAACCTTAACCTACTACAATGCTAAAATATATTATTCCCACAGCAATACTCATGGCCCTGACCTGATTATCAAAAAATAACATCATCTGAATTAACTCCACAACACACAGCCTATTAATTAGCCTCACAAGCTTACTCCTCATGAATCAATTCAGCGATAACAGCCTCAACTTCTCATTAATCTTTTTCTCCAACTCTTTATCTATACCCCTACTAATCCTAACCATATGACTCCTGCCTCTGATACTAATAGCTAGTCAGCATCACCTATCAAAAGAAAACCTAATCCGAAAAAAACTATTTATTACCATACTAATTCTATTACAACTATTCCTAATCATAACTTTTACTGCCATAGAACTAATTTTCTTCTATATCCTATTTGAAGCAACACTAGTACCAACACTCATTATCATCACCCGATGGGGAAATCAAACAGAACGCCTAAACGCTGGCCTCTACTTCCTGTTCTATACCCTAGCAGGATCCCTACCCCTGCTAGTTGCACTAGTTTATATTCAAAACTCAGTAGGATCCCTGAACTTTCTTATTCTCCAATACTGAGTGCAACCAATACCAAACTCCTGATCAAGCGTCTTCATATCACTGGCATGCATGATAGCATTTATAGTAAAAATACCACTGTATGGTCTCCACCTTTGACTACCCAAAGCCCATGTAGAAGCCCCTATTGCAGGCTCCATAGTCCTTGCAGCGATCTTACTAAAGCTAGGTGGGTATGGAATGCTACGGATAACACTACTCCTAAACCCGATTTATAGCATATCCATTCATCATATTATCCTTATGAGGCATAATTATGACTAGCTCAATTTGCCTCCGCCAAACAGACCTAAAATCACTAATTGCATAGTGACTAATTGACCCCCCTGGTGTCCAAGGGCTCTCCAGAGTCAATCTTACTAAAGCTAGGTGGGTATGGAATGCTACGGATAACACTACTCCTAAACCCGATTTATAGCATATCCATTCATCATATTATCCTTATGAGGCATAATTATGACTAGCTCAATTTGCCTCCGCCAAACAGACCTAAAATCACTAATTGCATAGTGACTAATTGACCCCCCTGGTGTCCAAGGGACTCTCCAGAGTCTTCTCCAGCACCACAGTTCAAAAGTATCAATTCTTTGATGTTCAGCCTTCTGTATGGTCCAACTCTCACATCCATACATGACTACTAGAAAAACCATAGCTTTGACTTTACAGACCAATGTAGGCAAAGTGATGTCTCTGCTCTTTAATACGCTGCCTAGGTTTGTCATAGCTTTTCTTTTAAGGAGCAGGCATCTTTTAATTTCATGACTGCCATCGCTGTCTGCACTAATTGTGGAGCCCAAGAAAATTAAGGAGGAGAAAATGACAACAGAGGATGAGATAGCTGAATGGCATCACTGACTCAATGGACATTAATTTGAGCAAGCTCCAGGAGTTGGTGACGGACAGGCAAGCCTGGCGTGCTACAGTCCATGGGGTCGCAAAGATTCGGACACACTGAGTGACTGAAGAAAATAAAATCTGCCACTGTTTCCATTTTTCCCCCACCTATTTTCCATGAAGCAAAGAGGAAGGAAAGCGTGTCTTGATGAAGGTGAAAGAGCAGAGTCAAAAAGAAGGTATATACATACACACACATACATACTTGAATCATTTTACTATACATCAGAAGTTAACACAACATTCTAAGTCAGCTGAACTTCAATAATACAATAAACAAAATATCTTACATAACCCAATTAGGGTAAAAAGTAATAAAAGATAAGAAAACTAAGAAAAATATTTACAATTAACAAATAAAGAGAGCAAATAATTTTAAGAAATTGTGAGTGCCAAGAACTGAAGAAGACCTCAATACAATTTGGAAGTATACCGTCTTCAAAAGAATGCCCCTAAAGCATTAGAAACATAGAAAGTTTCTTAAACAGTAAATAAATGCATTTTTAAAGATGTACTTAGCCTAACAAAGTACTAAGGGGTTTGTGAGTTTCCTTTATATTAAAACAGATAATTATCAGTGCTCCAAACACCAAGTCAGTAAATGAGATTTAGATATGTATCCCAAGAGATTGTCAATGAATATTTTCTGACTTTCAAATAGGACTTGAATAATGATAATAATGACAGAAATATTAATGCACTAATCCTCAATTTTGATTGTGTTAGAAATATGTTAAAAATCTCTATAGAAAATAGTTTTTATGTGTATATAGCAAATCTCTATTCCACAGATAATCTTAGGTTTTACTCTTCAGGTCTGATCTATTCAATTTCCAACACTCTCAACAGGATTTATCTGAACATCCTTTACATAATGTACTACATTGTTCTCTAGTTTAGCATTCCGTTTCTATTTTTAAATGCATGAAATACATGAATAATACCCAGAAGCATTAAAGAACTTCTCTATGGTCCTACATAGCAAGGGATTCAAGTCTAGCCTGTCTCACCGTAAAACCTATATCTTTATCATTATAAAAAAAGGCTTTGCCTAGGTATTTTATAATCAAGATTCTTAGGTTTCAAATATGAGAATCATCTTAAACTGTCCCTTTCATTTTTTTTTCCACACAGATTCTAAATATTCCTATTTTTCTGAAAGTTTTCTGTGCCATTTTGTGATGATTCTCTCCACTGAGGTTGTTGAGTTTAAAGTGAGAAACCTTCTCTGAGAATCATAGAGCAGTTGAAGTTGTCTTCACTAGGAGTGAAGTGGGAATGCATTAACTTATAGATCCTCTGTTTCTCTCTTTTCTTTGTGTATCTCCATTTTTACTGCCAAGTCATTACTCTAAGAGAGTGCAGAGGTAACATATGCTTGGCCTTAGCTGCCATCTTCCCTAGGGTGTTTTCTGTCGGATTTGAATGGTGACATGGAGGTCTGGCAATGGATGACTCTGGTACTTGGAAATAAGAGGAAATTATACAAATATTTTGTAACTAATTAAGAATCTGTAGTGTTGACATCTGCTTAATATACATAGTAATTCCAGAAGCTGATAATATGCCACCTCTAAGTAGCAAGGGTCTGATGCAGCCTCTTTAAATAAAGTAATTATGAAGTGTACTGGCATGGATATAAACTGGAAGACCATCCAAATAAAGTCATAAAATGTACAGATTGGTACTGAGGATCAAATGCAGTAAAAAGAAAAAAAAAAAAGTAATTCCAGAAGCTGATAATATGCCACCTCTAAGTAGCAAGGGTCTGATGCAGCCTCTTTAAATAAAGTAATTATGAAGTGTACTGGCATGGATATAAACTGGAAGACCATCCAAATAAAGTCATAAAATGTACAGATGGTACTGAGGATCAAATGCAGTAAAAAGAAAAAAAAAATAAACAGATTTATAATACTATCTTACAGTAGAACTCTTCTACTCCAGAGCTTAAAAATGTACTTGAGAATTTAAAAAAAAGTTACTGGCTTTCAATTCTTCTTGAAATTTTAAAGTATCATGGATTGTATTTAGATTTAGACAAGTTACATCAGTGATTCTTAATTTATGCATTCAGTTAACATAAAAGAACAGTACCATTTTCAAACTAATATTTTAAGATTTCTACAAAAATGTAGAATAAAGACTATTTTATGTATAACAAAGACTATTAATACACTTAAGAGACTACCTCAAAACCCTTTAAGTCAAAATACTGTCAAAATAAATGAAATTGGCCTTATGTGTAGACATACATATTTTCATTTGTCTTTGACCACATATGGCTAAAAGGTTTTGCAAGGGCTTGGTATATACCTAGGAATGGAACTGCTGAGTCATACATATAGTAATCCTGGTTTAACATTTGGAGGAAGTGCCTAACTGTTTTCCAAAGTAGCTACACTGCTTTCTCTCTCCCAGCCGACATGCATGGCTCAGGAGTATGGGCAGAGAAGAGAAGACCCAGTCCTGATCTGTACGTGGCTCTGTATGATACACAGGCCCTGAAAGTAGGCAATTGCAGCACTGTGGCCCCTCAGGAGGCCATCTCTGAAGGGATGGTGAAGGGAAATTCTCCCAGTGGGCAAACCTTAGAGGAGTGCTCCTGGATTTTCACTCTCCTTGGAATGAGAAATGACAAAACATGCAATCATACCAAGATTCATGAGCTGCGCCTAAAGAGAAACTGTGAGATAGTAAAGGTATGCTAATTTAAGCCTCTTAGCTTAAGGTAATTTGTTAGACCATATAGATAACTGATACTTTAGGGACAGAGGGTAAGGAGTATCCTGTTAAATTACTGAATCATCTTTGCCTGTTTCAGTGAATTTCTATATTTTCTTTTTAATTAACATGTATTTAAAACATGCTGTAGTTCTCTTAATCAACATCCATTAAATAATTTGCTATTACACATATTCTGGCTTGGAGTTTATTTCTGAAATAATTTTGCTATTTTATACCTAAATATTTTCTACCTTCTAATGGTCCTCTTAAAAATCTTTTATATTCTAGAAATGACCTCAGTGACAAATTTTTTTAAATCTAATTCTGTTTTTGATTTTTCATAGCTTCTATACCTTAAATATTATTACCATACTTGAAATATTAAAATTCTCATTTGTTTTTGAGCATCCCATTTTGGCATATATTTACTCAATTCAGTTCAGTCGCTCAGTCGTTTGCGACTCTTTGCGACCCCATGAACCACAGCATACCAGGCCTCCCTGTCCTTCACCAACTCCTGGAATTTACCTAAACTCATGTCCATTGAGTCAGTGATACCATCCAACCATCTCATCCTCTGTTGTCCCCTTCTCCTCCTGCCTTCACTCTTTCTCAGCATCAGGGTCTTTTCAAATGAGTCAGCTCTTCGCATCAGGTGGCCAAAATATTGGAGTTTCAGCTTCAACATCAGTCCTTTCAATGAACACCCAGGACTGATCTCCTTTAGGATGGACTAGTTGGATCTCCTTGCAGTCCAAGGGACTCTCAAGAGTCTTCTCCAACACCACAGTTCCAAAGCATCAATTCTTTGGCACTGAGTTTTCTTTATAGTCCAACTCTGACATCCATACATGACCACTGGAAAAACCATAGCCTTGACTAGACAGACCTTTGTTGACAAAGTACTATGTCTGCTTTCTAATATGGCTGTCTATTATTGTCTGGATATTAACCTTATTTATTTAATTTTTTAACATTGTTTTATGGCATTCAATTTATGTTATGTTCTGTCGCTAAGGTTTAACTAAGAGGGTTTCCCAGTAGTTCTAAAATAGGAAGTGGGCTAGGATAGCTTTTTATAATTTCTAAACTCTAGATCTCTCTCATCTATGGTTTTCTCAAAGTGTCTCTCAGCAGACTATCTTCCTATTTTCACATGCATTATCTCTTTCCAATGCCCTATTATTTCAATCTGCATTGTCCTAACAGAGGTTTCTTCTCACTATTAATCTTTGTCCTGGAAAGGATATTTGGTTGGTTAGTTTGGAAGTTTGTAGGGCCCAGACACAGCAATCTTTTAGTGGTTCTCTGCTCATCAGATGAGCTCTCACTCAGAGTTGTTGCTGGTGTTCAGTCACTAAGTTGTGTCTAGCTCTTTGTGATTCCATGGACTGTAGCACAGCAGGCTCCTCTGTTCTCTACTGTCTCCTGGAGTTTGCTCAAATCCATGTCCATGGAGTTGGTAATGCTACCTAACCATTTCATCCTCTGCCACTACCTTTTCCTTTTGTCCTTAATCTTTCCCAGCATCAGGGTCTTTTATCATGAGTCGGCTCTTCATATCAGGTGGCCAAAGTATTGGAGCCTCAGCTTCAGCATTAGCTCTTCCAACGTATATTCAGGGTTGATTTCCTTTAGGACTGACTGACTTGATCTCCTTGCTGTCCAAGGACTCTCAAAAGTCTTCTCCAACTTCACAGTTTGAAAGCATCAGTTCTTTGTTGTTCAGCCTTCTTTATGGTCCAACTCTCACTTTCATACATGACTACTGGAAAAACCATAGCTTTGACTAGACAGACCTTTGTTGGCAAAGTAATGTCTCTGCTTTTTAATACATTGTCTAGGTCTGCCATAGCTTTTCTTCTAAGGAGCAAGTGTCTTATAATCTTATGGCTTCAGTCACCATCCACAGTGATTGTGGAGCCCAAGAAAATAAAATCTGGCACTGCTTTCACTTCCTCCCCTTCTATTTGTAGGCAAAATTTGCCCTTCTCACCTACAGATCACAGCACAAATTTGCTGCTGTCCCCAGACCTGCCTGCCAAAACCTACTGCTAGCATCTGTTGGAAATCGTAGTTTTGTGACTTTAGGACTATTGGAACTTGATTTGCCTTCCTTTCTTTTGGCTTCTTCCTACACAATTGCTAATTACAAATTGAAGACATGGTGGTCATTTTGTCCACCGAGTCCTAATTTTGATTTATGATCACTATAGTCCTGATAAATACTTTCTGTGTGTGAGGATTTGTGCCTGAGTGTGTTTGATTTTGATATCTTAGTTTTCCTACCTGTAACATTTTCTGCAACAATTTTTCATAAACTTGAGGACTTAACACAACAGAATTTTATTCTATTACTGTTATGGAGGCCAGAAATCTGAAATTAAGATGTCATCAGAGCTAGGCTCTCTACAAACTCTGGAGGACATTCTAGTCTTTCCTTTTTCTAACTTACCGTAGTGTCTGCATTCCTTGGCTTGTGACCACTCACTAGTAGCATTTTTAACAGGACCTTTAAATTATCAACTAGGTGAGAACATTGAAAATGTGTTATCATATTTACTATTTGCCTCAGTTATAGTACTTGCAATACAGTAATCACTCAGGGAATATTGTTTAATAGATAACATTAGACTATATGAGTATAATAATAGGCAAATCTTAGAGGATATCACTACTAGAACCCAAGGAATGTGTAAATAAACACAGAGTGCCTTATGTCTATGGTGTAGCTATTTCTTTACTAATGTAATTTCCCAAGTACCTGATCCAAGTCTTAATAAGATTATTCAATCGATATAGTCCATATATCCCAACTACTTTGGGCACAAAGAGTACCTGATATGCATAAAAGCAAACCTATAGCAAATCCTAGCAGCTTCCTCACCTACTTCTCCAGGGAGATAGAGTGATTTTGATGTGTCATGGAAGAAGAGCTGCTCAGAGTCTTCACTCAGTATACTTTATCACAGTGAATTTTGCTTCCTCCATGCTGGCATTTGAACCATATCTCAAGCTTTTTACCCCGATTATTATGGTGTTTTTATGTATTTTATCTAGGTAATACAGTCTCAATAAATTTGATATATCAGTCTAAGATATTCAGGTTGCAGTCAAATGTTCTACTGTAATAATATTCTTAACTTTTCCTTTGTCCACCTGTCTTACAAATAAGTGCGAAAGAAGACCCACAAGAGGTTCCTCCTATAAGAATATATCACAAACTAACTTGGCTTACAGGCTTCGTAAGTTTATGTTGCATCAGTATATCCTCCATGATATACTTCATTTCAAAATCTCCTGCCAAGATGGCGAGGAAAATTTTCTGCAAAGTAGAGCACTGTATGTTAAGTACCTAGCAATTACAGCAAAAATAATCATGTGTTGCTTATACTGAGTCTTCTTAATCTTTTATTTCCCTTTCGTTTTCTCTTTCTGTGTTTTACTTCTGATCCAGGTTACAGCTCAGGGCAATATTAACATAATGAAGGTAATTAACAGTTATATTGAATATATACACTCTCTTTTATCTCAATACATGTTTTACACTAATATTTTCAAATTCAATTCAATTCATTATTTATGAACTTCCATTGTGCTTACAGGTAATATACAAAGCACTAGATACACTGACAGTTAAAGACATAGCAGTCACTTTACTGAAACATAGAAGTATTTGAGTCATTACCTCAATTGCTTGAACATGTGTCTAATTTACTAGGAAAAGGAATGAAAATAAATGAAAATCATAACATGACCCCTTCCTGAGAACCATATTTTGGCAACATAAGGTTGCTAAATGCAGCAAATTAGAAGCTCTTTGAAAGACAGTACAATAATTTCCCATTCCTAAATGAATAGAGAATTAAGAAGGTAGCAAACTCTTAGAAAATTCAAACTGTTTGATGGCAATGACATTTTCAAATTAGCAAGTTATGGCTGTTTTTCTAAAGGGTATAATATTTAATATCAATTATAATTTCTCAATAAGAAAAACTTTTGAAGCCTAATGATGATGATATATAACTGATTATTGATAACACGCCTTATTCTTTATTTGAGTTTAGGAAGAAAACATCTTTTAGCTGAAATTTTGCCAGTTAGAAGTTATAGTCATTGTTATAGAAGTAACGGCAGTAAAACAATCACTTGAAAAATAAGGAAAGTTAGAAGGGTTATGTGAAGATGAAGTGTTAGTAACTCAGAGAGAAAAGATTTTTAATGTCCCTGTAGAGATCAACCTTAGTATATTATATGACTCAGAATCATCTAGATTTTGAAACTAGATTTTGACAATAATAGTTTTATATAAAATATAGATGTAGAAAATCAAGTTTGGCAGAAAAAAAAATCCCCTAATGCCTCCCTGTATAATAGGTTTATTCCAATTTGGGGAAGTATAAAATATTTTTCAATATCATCTCAGACTCTGGTGGAGAAATAATTCCAGCTATTCTCTGTTTAAGAAGTAATACCATCTGAAGCTAAATTTCCTTTAGGATTTATGTGAAAAAGAGTTGTAAAAGGTATATCTTTAAAAATTGTTAAAATTACTAGTTGAACATTTAAATAGTGATTTATTTGCTGAAAAAAAATCATTACTTTTTATCATTCCATAAGTAGGTTATCATTGTGCTACAGTATTTTAATAATGAAATGAAGTTATATGTGTTTCTATTACGTGATCATTAGCTTTTCTTGAAATATCTTATTTTTATTTTATCTCAGTTACTCAAATCTATTCTAAAGTTACAATTCTAATTCTGGTGATGAGCCCCATAATTTTTAATTAATTGCAAAGAGCTTTTATTAATTATCCATTGTCAATAAAAGTACAGACTTTGGACTGAGACCCATTATAAAACCAAGTCTGAATTTAGAAAACATCTATTTTAATATAATTTTTGGAATGCCTTGAAACTTCTACTCATAGTATTTTCTTCAGTGAGAATTATTTTTTTCCACCTCCAACTACAGAGCTACTGTTGAGGCTACTAATTGGTAGCTACTGCATCTCTGGACACATCAGTAGGTGTTTGATCTGACTGGGATCAGCCAGAATTCTTGTCTAGTTCTTTCAAGTTTAAACTAAAGGAAAAAGAACTCATTTCCCTGATGGTAGAAATGGAAAAATATGAGCCTAGAAGTTACTGGTGTTCACGACTCCTGCCTGGCTGAAAAACTCAGCATAGTAGAATAAAACCGAAACACAAAGCAAAATAAACAGGAAAAAATGAAACAGAGTCCTATTGGAATTGCACTGGCTTAGTAACCTATATTATTAACCCTCCCACAGGTGATTAGGTGAGCTAATAATATTTTTTTTTTTTTATTATATCAACAACAAAAATCACTTTTGGTTTGTGTTGCTTTTGTTCTTAACTGGTCAAGTTTAGTGTATTTCTCTTGAAAAAAGTGCTGCCTATTACAACTTCACATCACATGTGACTTGAAACAAAAATCTCCCTCACTTGTAAAATTATTATAGTTTTTCAGTCAGTAAAGTTGTTTCATTTTAAGTAACAAAAAATCTAAGTCAAAGAGGATGAAATAATTTTGGATATTGGGTCACTGAAAATTTCAAAGTAGGGCTACACAAACAGATAATCCAGCAACTCAATGATATCACCTAAACTACAGTTCCTCGTTCTTTCTACTCTGCTCTTTGCAAGATCAGTTTCATGTAAAAATAGCTCCCCTCATGTTCGCTGGAGTAACATTCTCCTGTGTTCACGTAAGCAGAAAAAAAAAAATACATCTTTATCTTCAAATTTCCAAAAAAAAAAAAACCCTGAATATCTCTGACTGAAATTAATTTAGATCAAAGTAGCTAATAGTTCACATACCATAATCAATCACTGGTCCACAATGAGATAAATATAAATATCAGTAGCAAGTACTTAGAAAAGAATGTAGTAATCATTTAATATTGTGGAAATATGAAATTTTATATTGAATGTAAAAAGGAATGGTTTACGTTTGTGTCTTGTGTATATTTATATTTAGTTTCATGATTAATTTTTCTCATATATATATAAGTACAATCGTCTTGACAAAGATAGAAGAGACAAACTCTCCTGTTCTGTAGTGTTTTTGTTTAGCTCACAAACCAAGTTCAGAAAACCAAGTTTTGTGGTTTAGTGGATGTGGAGTATGTTATTGTCTTATCTTAGATTAACTGTTCCACCTATGTGCTTTTGTTTCTGGAGGAAGTATTAAAACATTATGATTAGGGAAAATCATTTAGCCCTAAAAAATTAAATCTGAGTATTAGTTACGTTGATTGTTTACAGCAATCAACAACATCCTCATCAAACTGGCAAATCATCTGATCAACACAATAAAAGTAAAAGTCAACTTTTGCTTGGTTCCAAAGTAATAGTATGCTGTCTCTGGTTGTCTAAATTTTCTAGATATTTTAATATGTTTACTTCAATGTATGGTACAAGTGAGACACACCACCCACATCAACTCTCAAGGAAGGAGTCTTTCCCCAAGCTTGCAATAGACAGACTCCTGCTCTTGGTACTTTAGAGTTTGCCTGAACTGCAAGAACTATTCTGCATAAGGGCACACCTTTGCAAGGCAGTCTCCATTCATGACCACTCCATTATGACCATATCATAAGTGGAGATAAAATGGTTTCCATTTCAGTGCAAATGGAGTCATCATTTTAATGGCCTTGTAATGCTGCAATTTTCTCCAAAGTATTGCCCAAGTCTGCACTGAATTTGCATGGATAAAGTGTTCAGTTCAGTTCAGTTCAGTCACTCAGTCGTGTCCAACTCTTTGTGACCCCATGAATCACAGCAGGCCAGGCCTCCCTGTCCATCACCAACTCCAGGAGTTCACTCAGACCTGCGTCCATCGAGTCAGTGATGCAATCCAGCCATCTCATCCTCAGTCATCACCTTCCCCTCCTGCCCCCAATCCCTCCCAGCATCAAAGTCTTTTCCAATGAGTCAACTCTTCCCATGAGGTGGCCAAAGTACTGGAGTTTCAGCTTTAGCATCATTCCTTCCAAAGAAATCCCAGGGTTCATCTCCTTCAGAATGGACTGGTTGGATCTCCTTGCAGTCCAAGGGATTCTCAAGAGTCTTCTCCAACACCACACTTCAAAAGCATCAATTCTTTGGTGCTCAGCCTTCTTCACAGTCCAAATCTCACATCCATACATGACCACTGGAAAAACCATGGGCTTAACTAGACGGACCTTAGTCGGCAAAGTAATGTCTCTGCTTTTGAATATGCTATCTAGGTTGGTCATGACTTTCCTTCCAAGGAGTAAGTGTCTTTTAATTTCATGGCTGAGTCACCATCTGCAGTGATTTTGGAGCCCAAAAAAACAAAGTCTGACACTGTTTCCACTGTTTTCCCATCTATTTGCCATGAGGTGACGGGACCGGATGCCATGATCTTCGTTTTCTGAACAAGCTTTAAGCCAACTTTTTCACTCTCCTCTTTTACTTTTATCAAGAGGCTTTTTAGTTCCTCTTCACTTTCTGCCATAAGGGTGGTATCATCTGCATATCTGAGATTATTGATAAAGTGTACCATAACAAAATAATGGATAGGCAATAATTTACTGATTTGGGGCCTTTCTTGTAAGATACATAGTTTAAAATCCCTGAAGACTGTCCAGATTAACTATTTGACAGCTCTTAGAAGCATGAACAAGGAATACTAAGAGTAGATAAAACTTCAGAATTGCTATAGCAGACAAGGGAGGACGTAATAACAGGATATATTATTCAAGACCAAGGGATATGCTCCAGTTTGAAGGCCCAGAGGATTCAGATTTACCAAAGCTATGAGGAATGGACTGGTGAGATACTGATTCAACAAGATTATGTAGTTCTCCTTTGTAAGACAATATGAACTTTGAAAAACTGACACAGAACTAAGCTTACTGGAAGCAACGTAGACAGGAGAACCCTGAAACAATGGAGAAAATATAGGACAGAGAACAACGCTTTAGTGCCAACAGTTGGCACTATACCCTTATGACTGGTTACAATATCCTAATGACTGACAGGGTCAGAGAGGTAGCCAAGGACTTTGACTGATAGATATGTATGGAGACAGCTCTATGGTTCATAGAAACAAAAAGATGGCCAGTTGACAAGGGCACTACCCAGGTACTACAATCATGGGAAACAGAATGGTAGACTAGGTGGCTGAAGCAAGGCAACCTAATAAAAATGTTATAATCCCTTGCCAAGTTTCTGGTCTTGCATTGTTTGCAGATTCAGAATCTACTGACTGAAGAGGTGCCTATGTCTTTGAGAAGAAACGTAAAGCAATACTATAGCAAACATGATCATTAATGAATCCCATTCTTTCCACAGAGAGACCTACAATCACCTAGGGCAAAAGGAAATTGACATTTAACCTTTAAGCATCTAGGGAAAAAGGAAATTATCTAACAAGGAAACCTGTCAGACACAGAGACTTCTAAATAATCATTATGGCCCCCCTTCTTAATGGCATACTAAGCAAGGTTCAGCTTACTGTGGATCTACTAGGATTCATGAATCCATTTAGCTATCATTTTAAAATACCTAAATGTACAATACCTACATTCCAATTGTGATTGGGATACTTGACACTTGGCTTAATCCCCACATTGATTCCTTGGTCTGTGTAGTAAGGTTTCTCATGGTGCAGATGGCAAAATGTAGACAGTAAAACTACCAATCTGCCAGGATTGTAAACAGACAGTAATGAAACCTGGACCAAACAGTGCAAATTAATAAGGACCTGAAGGATGCAGATGCAATGGTCTCCATCACATATTCATTTAGTTTAACAGTCTGGCCCCTGCAGAAAATATATGGATCTTGAAGGGTGACTCTAAGCCCCAACTGCAGTGCTAGAAATGCAGTCCTGCTATAATATATTATTATGGCCTTGGACATACAATGCAATATTGATTTGGTAAGAGCTTTGTTCTTATTATTATAGGAAAATAATAGAAACAGTTCACATTTACATGGAACAGGAAACAACATATATTTTCAGTTTTGCTCCAGAGCTATATTACCTCTTCTGTCCTCTACCATTTTATAAAACTAAAATGAATGGACCATTTGGATATCCCAACACATCATCACATTGTTTCATTCTCTCTCTCTCTCTCTTTAGTCGCTAAGTCCTGTCCAACTCTTGCAACCCCATGGACTGTAGCCTGCCAGGCTCCTTGGTCCGTAGGATTCTCCAGGCAAGAATACTGGAGTGGGTTGCCATTTATTTCTCCAGTACTGTTATACTAAACTATATTCATAAAGATGAACAATCAAGAAATACTTAGCACCTTAGAGGCCCTAGGAAGACAAATCCATACCACAGAGTTAGAATAAATCAAATGTATATATACAGCCTGAAACATCATAGTTAGCAGAATCAGACAGTATTTCTCTACTAAAATTCCATAACCCTGTAGATGATAAATAGACATTTTAAAATTTGAATAAAATCATATTTTCAAAATTAATTTTCAAAATCAAATGCTTTAAAGCAAGAACTAAAATAAATAATTGGAAATTGCAATATTTGCATAATTTGTTGTTCTAAACAGAAACATTAATTTGATCACTGGTTTCTAAACGAGTCTGTACTAAAATACACAGTTTAATGACTCAGAGACTCAGACTCTTCTAACACTTAAATTTGATTGCTTATGATATTAATCAATGTAGGAAATCAGCTTCAAATTCCATATAATTAGAATTGCTTGAAGGAATACATTGTTAGAATTAAAGATTATCCAACAAGAAAATAATTAAACTGTTAAAATCTCTGGCAAAGAAAATTAGCATTGTAAATTATTTTATCTTTGCTGTCACTATATGATTTAATGACAGTTTTTGTATATAGCTGAAATCATGGACCAATATTTGCAGAATATATATTTATAAAAACCCAATTATTGTCAGTTTTGATTAGCTATGTTAACCACAGAAAACAGTATAGTCAATAATATAAACCAAAAATATCGCTCAAATAGTTAATATGTGGCTTTCTAGACATTTTCTCTATAGATTTAACTTCCCAGTTATGTCTTTCTACCATTAAGGTAAATTAAAACTCATTTATAATTTAATTTAAATGATTTCACCATAATTCCTACTTCAATTTCTTTACTGAGAAATATCTTCTCTCATTTAGTTACCTATCTTCAAACACATAGCATATATTACTTTTGCCATAGTTATTAAAAGATTCTTTTAATCTTTATGTTTAAAAATATGTTCTAGTATCACTGTTCTTCCATTATTTTTTTAGTAAGAAAAGACCATCAAAATCTTTCAAAAGTCTAACTTAACGTAAAACGAAAGTAAATTATAATATTGAAAATTAAGAATATGCTATTTTCATTACATGTAACTATTTTGAACTGTAGTGTTAGAAAAGACGCTTGAGAGTCCCTTGGACTGCAAGGAGATCCAACCAGTCCATTCTGAAGGAGATCAGCCCTGGGTTTTCTTTGGAAGGAATGATGCTAAAGCTGAAACTCCAGTACTTTGGCCACCTCATGCGAAGAGTTGACTCATTGGAAAAGACTCTGATACTGGGAGGGATTGGGTTCAGGAGGAGAAGAGGACGACAGAGGATAAGATGGCTGGATGGCATCACTGATTCAATGGACATGAGTGAACTCGAGGAGTTGGTGATGGACAAGGAGGCCTGGCGTGCTTTGTTTCATGGGTCACAAAGAGTCGGACATGACTGAGCGACTGAACTGAACTGATTCAGCATTTAAAAAATCTTTTAGAAGATAAATGTTAATGGCATTCCTATGCATTAACTTTTGTCAGAATACACTTAGAAGTTTCTAACAGAATAGAGGATATCGAAAGTTTTTGAAGAGACTGCTTATCACACTACATATTACAAAACAGTAAATGCACATTCCAAAAGCTATAGGAACTATTTTATATTAATATGAATTGACTACGGTAAAAGTGCTTCCATTTTTAATTTGAATCATCTGTAATATGTGATATTTAAACTATGAGACATTTGTTTGGAATGAGAACAAAGAGACATAATCACAAGAAATTGTACTGAACACTTGAAATGATCCCCTTAATAAAGTAATAATTGCCTTACCAATTTCATTTTAACAAAATGCAATAATAACAACTTTCAATAACAGTAATAATGCTAGTTTCAGTGCTAGTATCTTTCATTTTCTTCTGTTTTCTTACTTAAGGGAGGTAAAACTATGACTCTGGCCTCTCTGTGGTATTTAACTCTGGGTATATAACTTTTAAATTTTTTCCTTAATTTAAAATAAATTATGACTTCTGTCAACAAATGAATTGTTTCTGTACTTCAACAAAATTATTTTAGAATCTTTAAGTTTGGCATGATATAAATTTTGATTTTTTTATTCACATTGTGTTCTATCTTTACAAATGGGATACAAATTATTTAAAAGCATTATTTCATTCCAATTTTTGGAAGATTTACTATTATTTAAAAGAAACAGTATAAGCTTATACTGTTTTCAACTATTCATTACCTATATACTGTTACAGAGGGCAGAAGAAATGGCAACACTATATTCTTAGAAGGAGATTTTTAGAAAAAGTTAGCTTATGGCTATCTTGTAAACATTTGTTGGAAATTCAAATTTTAAACACTATGTTTGACATTATCATTAATTACAGCAAAATAATATATTTGCTATACATACTACAACATGTTATATTGTATATTATAATATATATATAAAATGTCATTATATATATGACAAAATCAATAATGTTTTCAATTTACACATTTAGGTGTTTCTAGGAAAATTTGAAGGATCTCTCAACTTTGACATTATTTTTGTTGTTGTTATTGTTCATTATTTCCCTTTCCGTAAATCCTGATAGAACAACTTATGAAAAAAGCATCATTTTGAAAAACTCTATTATAATTTGCACCATTATGATTCATTAAAATGTTAACTGACTTACAAATTAAACAAGGTAAAACAGTTCCAAACAACAAAATGCAAACAAATGAAAAAAATCAAGGCTCTTCTTTATATTCTTAAAAATAAGTAAATGACACTTTGCCTCTGGAATAAAATAATTTAGAAGGAAAATATGAGCTACTTTTGTTGTGGTAATTTTTCTTTTATTATTATGTTTGAATTGTGGTTGGCATGAAATATTCACATAATGAAACTGTATTCCTAGAATAATTTGGTTTAAATGCAGTACACAGATTCTCCAACATATATTGCTAAAAAGAGTAGTTTCAGATAATAATGAACCGGATTTATGGGAAAGGATAAAACTGGGAAGTTTTTCATAAATATTCTGCCAGTTTGGAATAATTTATAGAGTTACGAAAGGAAATGTTTTAGAAATTAAACATGTAAGGTTACTCAGTTGGTAAAGAATCTGCCTACCTTGCAGGAGACTGGGTTATATCTTTGGGTTGAGAAGATCTCCTGGAGAAGGAAATGGCAAACCACTTCAGTATTCTTGCCTGGAAAATCCCAAGGACAGAGGAGCCTAGAAGGCTACAGTCCTTGGGATCCCAAGAATCGGACATGACTTAGTGACTAAACTACCATCACAGCCTTTGCTCTTGTAAAACAAGTTACATGAATGGATAATATGCAGCATCTGACATTTTCGTTCTACCTGTTATCACTTCATATATAATTTGAGAGTGTTTTTGTATCAGGGTTGATCTCCCTTAAGATTGACTGGTCTGATCTCCTTGCTGTCCAAGGGACTTTCAGGAGGCTTCTCCAGCACCACATTTTGAAGGTATCACTTTTTTGACATTGTGCATTCTTTATGGTTCAGCTCTCACAACCATAAATGACTACTGGACACGACTGAGCGACCTCACTTTTACTTTTCACTTTCATGCATTGGAGAAGGAAATGGCAACCAACTCCAGTGTTCTTGCCTGGAGAATCTCAGGGACGGGGGAGCCTGGTGGGCTACTGTCTATGGGGTCGCACAGAGTTGGACACGACTGAAGCGACTTAGCAGCAGCAGCAGCAGGGAAGACTGTATGGACAATATGGACCTTTGTGGGCAGAGTAATATCTTTGCTTTTCAACATACTGTCTAGGTTTGTCATCACTTTCCTGCCAAGAAGCAATTGTCTTCTGATTTCATGGCTGCAGTTACCATCTGCAGTGATTGTGGAGCCTAAGAAGAAGAAATTTGAGTGTAAACTAAAATCAAATAAGTCACTTGATGAGTTATTAACTTCTGGCCTCTCAGCTACTTGGTCTTCCAACAATATCATCCTATCAAAGGCTGCCTTTTTATTGATGTCTATTGATTTCCTAATTAATATACAACTCTTATACTGGTTATTACTACAGGAGATATAATTTTAATGGTTCTATGGCCAATAATTTTATCAACATTAAAATTTCCTACTGTTTGAATGAACTGCATTGTTGGAGAAGACTCTTGGAGTCCCTTGGACTGCAAGGAGATCCAACCAGTCCATTCTGAAGGAGATCAGCCCTGGGTTTTCTTTGGAAGGAATGATGCTAAAGCTGAAACTCCAGTACTTTGGCCTCCTCATGAGAAGATCTGACTCATTGGGAAAGACTCTGATGCTGGGAGGGATTGGGGGCAGGAGGAGAAGGGGACGACAGAGGATGAGATGGCTGGATGGCATCACTGACTCGATGGACTTGAGTGAACTCCAGGAGTTGGTGACGGACAGGGAGGCCTTGCATGCTGCGATTCATGGGGTCACAAAGAGTCGGACATGACTGAGCGACTGAACTGAACTGAACTATAGGGAATATATAGGAATGTATATTCCCTAATAAATGCAGGAAAACATGGTTAATGCTTACAAACCAATGAAAACGGATGTTCTATGTTGTATTCTATTTCATTTTACTTCCAAAGAAAAAGAGAAGTAACAAGCAAAACAAAGAAAAATATTTAAAGTAATTCATAGAAAAAGCAACCCAGCAGATGCTAGTTGTTTGGAGTTGAAAAGAACATATGGAAACAATTATACAATCCTCATCTTCAATTTTTTTATGCAGAATGTTAATTACTACATCAAATTCTAGATTTTATTGTGGTATTCTTCGACTCCTGAATGATTTTTTGGCAGACATTTGACTGATTTAATGCTAAAAAGGTCTGTATGTTTTAACAAAGGTTAATGTCATATATTCACATTACACAGGCACACCTGGACCCAAATCCTAGTTTCTAACATCATTTTCCAAAGAGAGGAACCAAAGCTCCTTACAGACCTGGCTAATTCTAGAATTAAGCACGCAATACATGATTAGCCTAGACTATCTTACAGCACAAGAAAGTAAGGAAATACTTAAAACACACACATACCAACAAAGGAAAATACCCAAAAGCCAACTGAAAGGGCTTCCAATGGCTAAGCTAAAATAATTTGAACACAAAAATATTAAATAGTACTGGACAATAACACAAAGCTTAAAATATATCCAAAGTCTGTCTTTATAAATTTTAAATAAAACAATACAGGAGAATAGACGTATCTCTCATATAAAAGAACCCAACATTTATTTATATAGATGCTCCACTTCTTATGGGTTGTTAAGTGTGAGGTATGCATTGAGGTGTATTTTCAACCAGTACATTATGGAAAGGGAGAAACTATAACCTGACAAAGAAGAAATTATATTTTTAGGTCTGTCATAGATTTTCTTTCAAAGAGCAAATGTCTTTTCATTACATGGATGCAGTCTCCATCCACAGTGATTTTGGAGCACAAGAAAATAAACTCTGTCACTATTTCCAATTTTTCCCCACCTATTTGCCATGAAGTTATAGGACTGGATGTCTTGATCATAGTTTTTTAAATGTTGAACTTTAAGCCAGCTTTTACACTCTTCTCTTTCAACTTCATCAAGATGCTCTTTAGTTCCTCTTTGATTTCTGTCATTAGAATAATATCACCTGCATATTTGAGGTAATTGATATTTCTCCAGGCAATCTTGATTCAGCTTTTGATTCATTCAGCCTGGCATTCCCCATGATGTACTCTGCATATAAATTAAAGAAGCAGGGTGACAATATACAGCCTTCATGTACTCCTTTTCCAATTTTTAACCAATCTGTTGTTCCAAGTCTGGTTTTAAATGTTGCTTCTTGTCCTGCATACAGATTTCTCAGGAG
The DNA here is from genome assembly GCA_006408695.1 of Aepyceros melampus. Classification (NCBI taxonomy): domain Eukaryota; kingdom Metazoa; phylum Chordata; class Mammalia; order Artiodactyla; family Bovidae; genus Aepyceros; species Aepyceros melampus. Next base: position 26,400 of record SJXQ01009189.1, on the reverse strand, counting down.
ATAGGTAAGGTGGTCTGGCTTTCCCATCCCTTGAATAATTCTCTACAGGTTGTTGTGCTCCACACAGTCAAAAGCTTTAGTGTAGTCAATAAAGCAGAAGTAGATGTTTTACTGGAACTTCCATGTTTCTCTATGATCCAGTGAAGGTTGGCAATTCAATCTCCGGTTACTCTGCCTTTTCTAAATATCACCTTGTACATCTGGAAATTCTCAATTCACATACTGCTGAAGCCCAGCTTGAAAGATTTTGAGCATTACTGGGCTAGCATGTGAAATGGGGGCAATTGCACTGCAGTTTGATCATTCTTTGGCATTGTCCTTCTTTGGGATTGACCATTTCCAGTCCGGTAGTCACCTTTGCTAACATATTGATAGTGAAAGTTGCTCAGTCGTCCATGGAATTCTCCAGGCCAGAATACTGGAGTGGGCAGCTTTTCCCTTCTCCAGGGGATTGTCCCAACCCAGGGATCAAACCCAGGTCTCCTGCACTGCAGGCAAAATCTTTACTAGCTGAGCCACAAAGGAAGCTAATGCATGGCAATTTAACATCATCATCTTTTAGGATTTTAAATAGTTCAGCTGGAATTCCATCACCTCCACTAGCTTTGGATGGGGCTTCCCTGATGGCTCAGAGGTTAAGTGTCTGCCTGCAATGTGGGAGACCCGTATTTGATCCCTGGGTCGGGAAGATCCCCTGGAGAAGGAAATGGCAACCCACTCCAGTATTCTTACCTACAGAATCTCATGGTGGGAGGAGCCTGGTAGGCTACAGTCCATGGGGTCACAAAGAGTTGGACACAACTGAGCTACATTTTTTTTAATTTATTTTTATTTTACTTTACAATACTGTATTGGTTTTGCCATACACTGACATGAATCCACCACGGGTGTACAATCCTGAACCCCCCTCCCACTTCTCTCCCATATCATCTCTCTGGGTCATCCCAGTGTACCAGCCCCAAGCATCCTGTATCCTGTATTGAACCTAGACTGGCGATTCATTTCTTACATGATAGTATACATGTTTCAGTGCCATTCTCTCAAATCATCCCACCCTCTCCCTCTCCCACAGAGTCCAAAAGTCTGTTCTATACATCTGTGTCTCTTTTGCTGTCTTGCATACAGGGTTATCATTACCATCTTTCTAAATTCCATATATATGTGTTAGTATACTGTATTGGTGTTTTTCTTTCTGGCTTACTTCACTCTATATAATCAGCTCCAGTTTCATCCACTTCATTAGAACTGATTCAAATATATTCTTTTTAATGGCTGAATACATCCTAAGGTCCACCTGACTTCACATACAAGGATGTCTGGCTCTAGGTTAGTGAACATACCATCATCGTTATATATCAGTAAGATCTTTCTTTGTACATTACTTCTCTGTATTTTTGTCACCTCTTCTTAATCTCTCCCTCTTCTGTTAGGTCCTTGCTGTTTCTGTTCTATTTTGTTCCCATATTTACAGGAAATGTTCCCTTAGAATCTCCAATTTTCTTGAAGAGATCTCTAGTCTTCTCCTTTCTATCATTTTCCTCTATTTCTTTGCATTGATCACTTAAGACAGTTTTCTTATCTCTTCTTGTTGTTCTCTAAAACTGCATTAATTTGGGTGTATCTTTCCCTTTCTCTTTTGTCCCATCTTATTTTCTTAGCTATCTGCAAGGCCTCCTCAGACAATCTCTTTGCCTTCTTGCTTTTCTTTTTCCTTTGGGATGGTTTTGGTCACCACTATCTGTACAATTTTACAAATCTCTGTCCAGAGTTCTTCAGAGTTCTTCACTCTACCATATCTAATCATTTGTATGTACTCATCACCTCCACTGTATAATCATAAGGGATTTAATTCAGGCTATACCTGAAAGGCCTAGTGGTTTTCTGTACTGTTTTCAATTTAAGCCTAGATTTTGCAATAGAGAGCTGATGATCTGAGCCACAGTCAGCTCCAGGTCTTTTTGAGGTTTTTTGTTTTGTTTTGCTGACTTTACAGAGCTTCTACATCTTCAGCTACAAAGAATATAATCAATCTGATTTTGATGTTGACCATCTGGTGATGTCCACGTGTAGAGTTGTCTCTAATATTGTTGCAAGAGGGTGTTTGCTATGACCCGTTCGTTCCCTTGGTGAAACTGTTAGTCTTTGCCTTGCATCATTACATACTCCCAGGCCAAACTTGCCTGTTACTCCAGGTATCTCTTGACTTTGTACCTTTGCATTCTATTTCCCTATGATGAAAACAATATATTAAATAACAGTTCTAGAAGGTCTTGTAGGAGGTCTTCACAGAAGCATTTAACTTCAGCTTCGTTGGGGCATAATCTTGGATTACCGTGATGTTGAATGCTTTGCCTTCAAAATGAATTGAGATAATTGTCTTTTTTGAGATTTCACCCGAGTACGGCATTTGACTCTTTTGTTGACTATGAGGACTACTCAATTTCTTCTAGGGATTCTTTCCCATAGTAGTAGTAACAGTGATTATCTGAATTAAACTTGCCCGTTCCTGTCCATTTTAGTTCAGTGCTAAAATACCAATGCTCACTCTGACCATCTGTTTCACCATGTCCTATTTACCTTGATTCATGGACTTAAAATCCCAGGTTGCTGTGCACTATTATTCTTTAGAGCATCTGAGTTATATATCATTATATGAGATAAAGGGATTTTCACTTAACTCTATGGTTTTTATCCCCCAAAACTATAAACTCAGTTTAATTATTAGAGAGTAAAAGATGGGACAAATTCCAATAGAGAGGCATCCAACAAAATATCTTGACAGTGGTGCTTAACTTTCAAGGTAATCTTTAAAAACAGGAAGTCAGAAAAACTGTCACAGATGAGAAAAACCTAAGGAAACTTTACAACTAAAAGTCACGTAGAATCCTAGACTGAATCCTGGAACCCAAAAAAGACTGAGAAAATGAAAATCTGAATTTACTTGGTAATTATGTATTAATCTAGGTTCTTTGTGACAAATGTACCATATTCGTACATTGTACTTGTAACATATTATTATTGATAATACTATAAATGATGTGAGATACATGGGAGTTCTCCAAATACATCCATCCTTTTTCTGCAAATCTAAAACTGTTCTGAAAAAAACACTTAATAAATAGGTGGGAAAAAACACACTTCTATTTAATTAACCACATAATATAATTTCTAAACCTTGTAATGTTATGTCATTCAGTTCAGTTACGCAGTTGTGTCCAACTCTTTGCAACTCCATGGACTGTGGCACGCCAGCCCTCTCTGTCCATCACCAACTCCTGGAGTTTACTCAAACTCATGTCCACTGAGTTGGTAATGCCATCCAATCATCTCATCCCCTGTTGTCCGCTTCTACTCCCACCTTCAATCTTTCCCAGCATCAGGGTCTTTTCCAATGAGTTGGTTCTTCACATCAGGTGGCCAAAGTATTGGAGTTATCAGCTTCAGAATAAGTCCTTCCAATAGATATTCAGGACTGATTGCATTTAAGACAGACTGGTTGGATCTCCTTGCAGTCCAAGACTCTCAAGAGTCTTCTCCAATACCACAGTTGAAAAGCATCAATTCTTCAGGGCTCAGCTTTCTTCACAGTCCAAGTTTCACATCCATACATGACCACTGGAAAAACCACAGCCTTGACTAGACAGACCTTTGTTGGCAAAGTAATGTCTCTGCTTTTTAATATGCTGTCTAGGTTGATTATAACTTTCCTTCCAAGGAGCAAGCATCTTTAATTTCATGCCTGCAGTCACCATCTGCAGTGACTTTGGAGCCCCAAAAATATAAAGTCTGCACTGTTTCTGCTGTTTCCCCATCTATTTGCCATGAAGTGATGGGACCAGATGCAATTTTTTCACTCTCTTTCACTTTCATCAAGAGGCTCTTTAGTTCCTCTTCGCTCTCAGCCATAAGGATGGTGTCATCTGCATATCTGAGGTAATGCTGTCTAGGTTGATTGTAACTTTCCTTCCAAGGAGCAAGCATCTTTAATTTCATGCCTGCAGTCACCATCTGCAGTGATTTTGGAGCCCAAAAAATATATAGTCTGCACTGTTTCTGCTGTTTCCCCATCTATTTGCCATGAAGTGATGGGACCAGATGCAACTTTTTCACTCTCTTTCACTTTCATCAAGAGGCTCTTTAGTTCCTCTTCGCTCTCAGACATAAGGATGGTGTCATCTGCATATCTGAGGTTACTGACATTTCTCCCAGCAATCTTGACTCCAGCTTCATCCAATTCAGCAATTCCCATGATGTACTCTGTGTATCAGTCAAATAAGCAGGGTGACAATATACAGCTTGACATACTCCCTTCCTGGTTTAAAACCAGTCCGTTGTTCCATGTCCAGTTCTAACTGTTGCTTCTTGACCTGCATATAGATTTCTCAGGAGGCAGGTCCAGATGGTCTGGTATTTCAATCTCTTTAACAATTTTCCACAGTTTAGATCCACAAAGTCAAAGGCTTTGTCATAGTCAAAAAGCAGAATTAGATGTTTTTCTGGAACTCTCTCGCTTTTTCCATGATCCAACGGATGTTGGCAATTGGATCTCTAGTTCCTCTGCCTTTTCTAAATCCAGCTTGAACATCTGGAAGTTCATGGTTCATGTACTCTTGAAGCCTGGCTTGGAGAATTTTGAGCATTACTTTGCTAGCGTGTGAGATAAGTACAATGTGTGGTAGTTTGAGCATTCTTTCTGGCATTGCCTTTTTGGGGGACTAGAATGAAAACAGATTTTTTCCAGTCCTGTGTCTACTGCTGAATCTTCCAAATTTGTTGTAATACTGTTATGCAATTAATAAATAATAAATACAATCATATTTTAATTAAAATTCATGTGGGGAATTAGAATAAAAATGCTGAAATTTAGCTATGACATATACTCCATTTATTGTTAATAATTATGGCCAAATTATAAAATGCTAGATTATATTCTCAATAAGTTGATATGATTTATCCCTTATTTTCCACCTGTTTGGCAAGATAATCACATAAGTCTTATAAACATGGAACATTCCAATTCAAATATTAGGTTTACAAGAGAGGTATTTAGAACTAGTGCATTAAATATAAGTTCTGTAATTCCCACTCTAGTTATCAGAACCCCAATAAGAAGCATGTGAGATTAAATTGTATGTATTTGAATTATATAATAGTTCTTTTCTGATACCGCACAAACAAAATATTTAACCATACCAATTTTTCAATAAGTTTAGTCTATCATAAATATCACAGTATCATCCTAAAGCTTTTTAAAGTTTGCCATAACTGGCACTCACATAATCTCATTTTTATATAATTTTAACACTCTGATATTCAGAGCAATTTCTGTAATATCCATTTTGTCGACAAGAAAACCATTGTCTAGAATTTAAGTGACAGGATTGAGTTGCATATTTAACAAGTTATAGTGTTTTGACTAAATCCAAATCTTCCAACTCAAAGTACTGTGAATCTTTCCTCTGTTCTACTTTATGTTTCCTTTGATATCTCACTGAAACTTGGGTAATCACCATCAACAGCACAGTACATTAGACACTTGAACACTTCTTTCCAGCCACTGCTGGAAAGAAATGTTGATGCCTGGCCTGCTATGACTTTAAGTTAAGTCCAGAAAATCATGTATTCCTATATTCCTAAAACCCCTCAAGATGACTGTGGATGGTTCACTGTGTGTTAGTCATTCAGTTATGCCTGGTTCTTTGCGATCCCATGAGGTGTTTCCCATCAGGCTCCTCCATCCATGTGATTCTCCAGGCAAGAATACTGGGGTTGGTAGCCATTTCCTTCTCCAATGATCACTGTGTCTTCCATGAAAGAATGCAACCCAGTATCTTTTTATTCAAACAATTATTCCACTTGTTAAAGTACCTCCATGTTAATGACTTTGTGATTCTTTTCTGAGGCTGCCGTCAGCCTCTCCCAGTTCCACCTCAGGGAGAGGAGGCTTGGCGCCACCCTGAGGGGTACTCCCTTCAATTTAGGGGCGGAATTTGGCTTTGAGACAAAAGTGATAGTTACTATATTTCATAGGCCAAATCCTGTTCTTCCATTAAAATTATCCCAAATGTCAACCCTATTCAATAAGGAGGATCATCTCTCAGTCAGAGTCACTCTCTTTGATTGTTTATTCCATAATTTCCACAGAAGCACATTATCATACATTCCTATCTGGCTACATTTGCAGGCTGCCTAGTATTATAACCTGCCTTCTCATTTACTGCCAGAAAATTGAGAATATCCTTCATTTATCAAATTGTTATTTACCAGGTATATGAATTGTGTTCAGTACCCAGTAGATTCTCAATAAACATAGATTAAATAAATTAATTAATGAAAGAAAAGTTTCCTTTCTGATCTTTCCTTGTTTATAGAAACTTCTGGACAACCAGCTCCAAACTGAAGCAATTGCCTTCATCCTTTCTCAATACTTCCAAAGATTAAATCATAACTTTTTGTAATTTTTAGGCTGAACTTAAACACACACACATAAGAGTTATTCTTCTTTTAGACTTGTATTTCCTTGATTATTTATTAAACTGGTCTATAAGAGATATGGTCTTTCTCACCATGTAAGACATTTCCTTGGCACTATTAGATGCTCCATTTTCTAAAGTGTTTTCAAGACTTGCATGAAGAACACAGGCAAATCTAGCAGTCATTCTCAGGCAATTTTTATGATTTGTTTAAAACGTTCATTTAGAAAATACCAGTGCGGTGGAAGAATCTACAAGAATATTAAATACAAGCTGACTTGAATTTTTAAGACACTGTATTTTGGATAATGAACAAAACATATAATTCTCATATGCATAATTAGAAATTGATTTATTGATATCCTTTATAATTAGTTTTGACAAAGAATAAATGACCCTTAAAAGAGTTATTAACCAAAAACACAGGAAATTATTTCAATTTAGACATGCTCTTTATTTAGATTTATATTTAGAAATGATTTGTATTTAGAGGAGTATATTTAGCCAGACACCACCAATTCTGTACAGTAAAATACAGGAACGTGTTTCTTACTAGTCTATGCGGTAATGTGTTTCTTACTAGTCTTGAAAAAAGATGGCACATCCGCAAAAGTAAATGAGAACTAGTATGTACAGCTCTACATTTATTATACTCATTTTGATATCAGCCTTTTTTCTGTTGAAATATAACTGCTTTACCATGTTGTGTTAGTTTTTGTGGTACAACATGAATCAGCCATATTCATACACATATCAACTTCGTCTTAGTAAATTCAACAGTATCATTATTTTTCAATTATTCCCTCTGTACATTAGAATTCTTTACATAAATGACACAATTCCTCTAACCACCCCAGTAATGAGGGGGCTTTCTAGATAAATAAATTGAGACCGTTATATATATTATTCAAAAACACTAATGTGATGCTTTCATTATATGTTACATTTATTTCACTATGTTATTTTAACGTAGGTGACACTTTCTAAATCACCTATATGATCTAAAACTTAGTAACTAAGTCAGATGGCAAAACAGTGTGAAGATGTCTGATCTACCCGGGATGTACTATTGACTTTGTTTCAGTGGGACTATAAAATTGAAGGTAACTGAGTAACGAGGAGTTTATGGTCTTGTAGGGAATAATGAAGAAACCGTAACACTTGCTAGCCTTAGAAGTCATTAAATAATTCGTCATTAAAGGGAATAATGATGAGAAGGCAGAGAAGAAAAAGTCATTGCAAAAAGAAATATTAGCCTCTGTATATTAAAAAGGAGAAAAGCAAAGGAAATATAAATTTTAAAAATGTGAGGAATGACCTTAACCTAGAGTTTAAATTTGATCTAAAAGAATCAAATACAATAGGATGTAATCTATGGAAGAGCTGGGAGATGGAGAAAGTAAGGATGGTTCAAGTTGGGGCAAGTGGCATGGGGCTGCTACAGGCAAGATATATTATTTCAGCCTCAGGCATTTTGAATTGACATCCAGGTAAAGAAAGAAAATCTAAGGTCACTTAGGTATATTATTAAAGTTTTGAGAACTTCCAACAATTTCTGATGACTTGGGTATTAAGCTGACTGGCTAATATTTGTTATAAATTGGAGATCACTATTATGAAATGCAGGTTGCAACTCAATCTATAATTACATGCAGAGTTTGAGTGATGAGAGTAAGCACAAAATATACTGAATAAGCACTTTTTAACTATATAAGTGAATTAAATAACTATAAATCTACAAGAAAATATTACATAATTATTATTAGATATAGTTAGGCAATGGAACCTCACTCCAGTACTCTTGCCTGGAAAATCCCATGGACGGAGGAGCCTGGTAGGCTGCATCCATGGGGTTGCTAAGAGTCAGACATGACTGAGCAACTTCACTTTCTCTTTTCACCTTCATGCATTGGAGAAGGAAATGGCAGCCCACTCCAGTGTTCTTGCCTGGAGAATCCCAGGGACGGGGGAGCCTGGTGGGCTGCCGTCTATGGGGTCACACAGAGTCAAACACGACTGAAGCAACTTAGCAGCAGCAGCAGATTACCTAGTAAATTTTTTTAAATTTTTTAAAATTAATTTATTTTTAATTGGAGGATGACTGCTTTACAATATTGTGTTGGCTTCTGCCATATAGTAACATGAATCGGGCATAGGTATACAAATGTCCCCCTTCCACCTCCCACCCCATCCTACCTTCTAGGTTATTACAGAGTACCAAATTTGAGCTTCGTGCATCATACAGTAAATTTCTATTGGCTATCTAATTTTACATATGGCAGTGTATATATTTCAATCTACTCTCTCAATTCACCCCACTCTCTTTTCCCCTGTCCACAAATCTATTCTCTATGTATGTGTCTCCACTGTTGCTCTGCAAAGAGGTTTATCAGTACCATCTTTCTAGATTCCATATATATGTGTTAATATATAATTTTCCCTCTTTCTAACTTACTTCACTCTGTATAATAGGCTCTAGGTTCATCTACCATACTAGAACTGAGTCAAACACATTCCTTTTTATGGCCAAGTAATATTCCATTGTATGCATGTACCACTACTTCTTTATCCATTCATCTGTCAATGGGCATCTAGGATACTTCAAGGTCCTAGCTATTGTAAACAGTGCAGTGATGAACAGTGGGGTGCAGGTCTCTTTTTCAAATATGGTTTCCTAAGGGTCTATGCCCAGTAGTGGGATTATTGGGTCATATGGTAGTTTTACTACTAGTTTTTTTTAAGGCATCTCTACATGGTAAATTTCTTAAACTGAACTTATGAATAACCTATAATGTGATCATTTCTTCAGTCTACTTATTTAAATGGGTGGCATAAATATTATTTAACATTCTCTCCCAAACTTCTGAGAATTTTCTCAGAAATTTCTAACGGGACAGTACTAAAAATATAAATTAGTTACAAGTTTTTAAATATTAATATGTGAAATCTAAAGTCAAGTCTTTATAAGAACAGTCATTTTTCTAAAGCCATGGCTGTTTTTAAAATGCTACATTTTCTATTAATAACATGAGAAACTTAACAAAACCCCAGTTCCTCCTCTCACAGTATGTAGCATATTCATTTCAGTCGTTCAGGTGTGTTCAACTCTTTGTGACTCCATGGACTGCAGCAAGCCAGGCCTCCCTATCCATCACCAACTCCCAGAGTTTACTCAAAATCATGTCCATTGAATCAGTGATGTTATCCAGCCATCTCATTCTCTGTCATCCCCTTCTGCTCCTGCCTCAATCTTTCCCACCATTAGGCTCTTTTCAAATGAGTCAGTTGTGGTGATTTTGGAGCCCCAAAAATAAAGTCTGCAGCTGTTTCCACTGTTTCCCCATCTATTCCCCATGAAGTGATGAGAATGAATGCCACAATCTTAGTTTTCTGAATGTTGAGCTTTTAGTCAGTTCAGTTTAGTTCAGTCACTCAGTCGTGTCCGACTCTTTGCGACCCCTGCAGCACATTAGGCCTCCCTGCCCATCAACAACTCCCAGAGTCCACCCAAACCCATGTCCATTGAGTCGGTGATGCCACCCATCCATCTCATCCTCTGTTGTCCCCTTCTCCTCCTGTCCTCAATCTTTCCCAGCATCAGGGTCTTTTCAAATCAGTCAGCTCTTCGCATCAGGTGGCCAAAGTATTAGAATTTCAGCTTCAACATCACTCCTTCCAATGAACACCCAGGACTGATCTCCCTTAGGATGGACTGGTTGGATCTCCTTGCACTCCAAGAGACTCTCAAGAGTCCTCTCCAACACCACAGCTCAAAAGCATCAATTCTTTGGTGCTCAGCTTTCTTTACAGTCCAACTCTCACATCCACACATGACCACTAAGCGACTGAACTGAACTGAACTGAAGGATCCGTTGTCATCAATGGAAGCATCATGTGTTTCAGGGGGATGGATGATGGTGTGTTACTGGAAGCCCTAATAGCCAAAGAGCAACCTCAGGGCAAGGTGGCTACAATAATCTTACTTTCTTTGCTGACAACATCAGGTCTTCTGGATATCTGCTAAGGGGTTACACTCATTTGCAACAAATTTATAATGAGAATACAACTTTTATCATCCCATCTAGTCTTTCTCTTTGCTACTCCTCTCCCTTCGTGGATAGCAAAGTTACAGATTGCCCTACTACCCAGCAACCAATGCTGCATACATTGTCCTCTACAGGTAAGAAACTTTGGGTCTTCCCATTCATTCCTACCCAGGAGTATGTGTGTGTGCTTAGTCACAAGTTGTGCCCAATTCTGTGATCCCATGGATTATAGACCCAAGACTCTTTGGTCCATGGGATTTTCCAGGCAAGAATACTAGAGCGGGTTGCCATTTCTTAATCCAAGAGATCTTCCCAACCCAGGGATTGAAACCAAATCTCTTGTGTCTCCTGTACTGGCAGGCAGATTCTTTAGCACTATGCCACCCGGAAGCCCACTCAGATACACAGCAGACAAATGGATGAGTACATCTTATTCCATGTTCAGTTCAGTCACTCAGTTGTTTCCAAATCTTTGCAACCCCATGCACTGCAGCATGCTAGGCTTCCCTGTATCACTAAAACCCAGAACTTGCATTAACTCATGTCCATCAAGTCACTTTTGCCACCCAACCATCACATACTCTATCCACCCCTTTCTTGCCTTCAATTCTTCCCATCATCAGGGTGTTTTCATAAGAGTCAGTTCTTTGCATCAGGTGGCCAAAGCATTGGAGTTTCTGCTTCAGCATCACTCCTTCCAATGAATATTCGGGACTAATTTCCTTTAGGATTGGCTGATTTGACCTCCATGCAGTCCAAGGGACTCTTAAGAGTCTTCTCCAACACCACAGTTCAAAAGCATCATTTCTTAAGTGCTCAGCTTTCTTTAGAGTCCAACTCTCACATCCATACATGACTAATGGAAAAACACATAACTTTGACTAGATGGACTTTTGTCAGCAAGTAGTGTCTCTGCTTTTTAATATGCTGTCTAGGTTGGTCTTAACTTTCCTTCCAGGGAGCAAGTGTCTTTTAATTTCATGGCTGCAATCATCATCTGCAGTGATTGTGGAGCCCAGAAAACTAGTCTGTAACTGTTTCCATTAGTTCCCCATCTATTTGCCATGAAGTGATGGGACCAGATGCCATGATCTTAGTTTTCTGAATGTTGAGTTTAAGCCAACTTTTTCACTCTCCTCTTTCACTTTCATCACAAGGCTCTTTAGTTCTTCTTTGCTTTCTGCCATATGGGTGGCGTTATCTGCATATGTAAGTTTATCGATACTTCGCGCAAAAATCTTGACTCCAGCTTGTGCTTCATCCAGTCCAGCATTTTTCATGATGTACTCTGCATGTAAGTTAAACAAACAGAGTTACAATATACAGTTTTGACATATTCTTTTCCTGATCTGGAACCAATCTGTTGTTCCATGTCCAGTTCTAACTGTTGCTTTTTGACCTGCATACAGATTTCTCAGGAGGCAGGTCAGGTGGTCTGGTATTCTCATCTGTTTAACAATTTTCCACAGTTTGTTGTGATCCACAGAGTCAAAGGCTTTGGTATAGTCAATAAAACAGAAGTAGATGTTTTTCTGGAACTCTCCTGCTTTTTTGATGACCTAACAAATGTTGGCAATTTGATCTCTGGTTCCTCTGCCTTTTCTAAATCCAGCTTGAACATCTGGAAGTTCACAGTTCACATAGTGTGGAATCGTGGCTTGGAGAAATTTTTTGAGCATTATTTTGCTAGCTGTGTGACATGAATGCAATTGTGCAGTAGGTCAAACATTCTTTTTGGCATTGCCTTTCTTCAAGATTGGAATGAAAACTGACCTTTTTCAGTCCTGTGGCCACTGCTGAGTTTTCCAAATTTGCTTATATATTGAATGCAGCACTTTCACAGCATCATCATTTAGGATTTGGAATTCCATCACCTCTACTAGCTTGTTCATAGTGATGTTTCCTAAGGCCCACTTGATTTTGCATTCCAGGATGTCTGGCTCTAACTGAGTGAGCATACCATCATGGTTATTTGGGTCATGAAAATCTTTTTTGTACAGTTCTTCTGTGTATTCTTGCCACCTCTTCTTAATATAATCTGCTTCTGTTAGGTCCATACAGTTTCTGTCCTTTATTGTGCCCAACTTTGTGTGAAATATTCCCCTGGTGTCTCTTATTTTCTTAAAGAGGTCTCTAGTCTTTCCCATTCTATTGTTTTCCTCTATTTCTTTGCACTGATCACTGAGGAAGGCTTTCTTATCTCTCCTTCCTATTCTTTGGAACTCTGAATTCAAATGAGTATATCTTTCCTTTGCTCCTTTGCCTTTAGCTTGTCTTTTTTTCTCAGCTATCTGTAAGGTCTCCTCAGACAACCATTTTGTGTTTTTGTACTTCTTATTCTTGGGGATGGTCTTGGTCACTGCCTCTTGTTCAATGTCACAAACCTCTATTCATAGTTCTTCAGACACTCTGTTTATCAGATCTAATCCCTTGAATCTATTTGTCACTTCCACTGTATAATCGTTAAGGGATTTGATTTATGTCATACCTGAACTGTCTAGTGGTTTTCCTTACTTTCTTCAATTGAAGTCTGAATTTGGAAATAAGGAGTTCGTGATCCGATCCACAGTCAGCTCCTAGTCTTGTTTTTGCTGACTGTATAGAGCTTCTCCATCTTTGCCTGCAAAGAATATAATCAATCTGATTTCAGTATTGACCATCTGGTGATGTCCACATGTAGAATCTTCCCATGTGTTGCTGGAGGAGGGTGTTTGCTATGACCAGTGCATTCTCTTGGCAAAACTCTGTTAGCCTTTACCTGCTTTGTTTTGTACTCCAAAGACAAATTTGCCTGTTACTTCAGTTATTTCTTGACTTCCTACTTTTGCATTCTAATCCCCTAAAATGAAAAGCACAGCTTTTGGGTCATTAGTTCTAAGGTCTTATAGGTCTTCATAGAACCGTTCAGTTCTTCAGCATTTCCCTTCTAAGCACAGACTTGGATTTCTGTGATACTGAATGGTTTGCCTTGGAAACAAACAGAGATCATTCTGTTGTTTTTGAGATTGCACCCAAGTGCTGAATTGTGGACTCTCTTGTTGACTACAATGGCTACTCCATTTCTTCTAATGGATTATTGCCCACAGTATTAGATATAAATGGTCATCTGAGTTAAATTCACCCATTCCAGTCCATTTTAGTTCACTGATTCCTAAAATGTGGACGTTCACTCTTGCCATCTCCTGTTTGGCCACTTCCAATTTGCCTTAATTCATGGCCCTAATGTTCCAGTTTCCTATGCAATACTGCTCTTTATAGCATCAGACTTTAATTCCATCTCCAGTCACATCCACAACTGGGTGTTGTTTTTGCTCTGGCTCCCTTTCTTCATTCTTTCTGGAGTTATTTCTCCACTGACATTCCATAGCATATTGTGCACCTACTGACCTGGGGAGTTCATCATTCAGTGTCCTATCTTTTTGCATTTTCATGGTATTCATGGGATTCTCAAGGCAAGAGTACTGAAGTGGTTTGCATTCCCTTCTCCAATGGAACACATTTTTTCAGAACTCTCCACTATGATTTGTTCATCTTGGGTGACCCTGCACAGCGTGGCTCATAGTTTCATTGAGTTAGATAAGGCTGTGGTCCATGTGATCAGTTTGGTTAGTTTTATGTGACTGTGGTTTTCATTCTGTCTGCCCTCTCAGAGATAAGGATAAGAGGTTTATGGAAGCTTCCTAATAGGAAAGATTGACTAAGGGGAAAACTGGGTCTTGTTCTGATGGGTGGGGCCATGCTCAGTAAATCTTGAATCTAATTTTCTATTGATGGTCAGGATGATGTTCCTTCTCTGTTGTTTGACCTGAGGCCAAACTATGGTGGAGGTTATGAAGATAATGGTGACCTCCTTCAAAAGGTCCCATCCACACACTGCAGCACTCAGCGCCCCTGTCCCTGCGTCAGGCCACCATCGACTCACACCTCCACAGAGACTCCTGGACACGCACGGGCAAGTCTGGGTCAGTCTCTTGTGGGATCACTGCTCCTTTCTCCTGGGTCCTGGTGTGCACATGGTTCTGCTTGTGCCCTCCAATAGTCTGTTTCCCAGTCCTGTGTAAGATCTGGCGGCTCTATGGTGGAGTTAATGGTGACCTCCTCCAAAAGAACTTATGCCATACCCAGGTCTGTTGCATACAGAACTGCTGCCCCTGCCTTAGGCCACTGCTGACCCTTACCTTCACAGGAGACACTCACACACAGTTCTGGCTCAGTCTCCGTGGGGTCTCTGGGTCCTGGTGCACGCAAGGTTTGTTTGAGCTGTTTGAGCATCTTTGGCAGGTAAGGGTTTTGATTCTAAATGTGATTTTGCCCCTGCTACCGTCTTGCTGGGATATATAATATATTAACAATATATATTAGGCTTCCCTGGTAGCTCAAATGGTAAAGCATCTGCCTACAATGCAGGGGACCCGGGTTTGATCCCTGGGTTGGGAAGATCCCCTGGAGAAGGAAATGGCAACTCACTCCCTTTTTCATGCCTAGAAAACCCCATGGACTGAGGAGCCTGGTGGGCTACAGTCCATGGGGTCGCAAAGAGTTAGACACGACTGAGTGACTTCACTTTTATAATAACATGATTCTGCCTCATGCCAGCGTTTTAGACCCCATTGTTTCATTTTCCTTAATATTTAGGTATGTTTAACTGTCTATTGTTTACTTTTGTTTTTTAATTGATCTGGTTCAAGTTTAATGTTAATCAGTCTAAAGCTGAAAATTTCTGATCTGACTTTCAGACTTAGTTAAATCAGCAAGTAAGAGAGTACAGTGTCATGCATTAACTCTGTGGACAGCTCTATAAGTAGTCCATTTTTTAATATCAAAAATTTTAAGGAGTTCCTTCTTTTTCTTACAGCTTCATCTATGCAAGTGAATGAGCAAGTGAATGAGATTCTAAAATAGTTAAACCTAACAGATCTACAAGTAACAGAGAACAGTGATTTTTTTCCCTTTGGAAATGAGAACAGTGTAAGCCAATACTACATACAGTTAAAATGTCCAGTGGGATAGTATCATGACTGCATGGCTGTTATGAGTTCTAGTCATTTTGTCTTTGTGGGCTCCTTCCTCAGTAAATACCTATATATACATATATGTGTATAAATATATAATTTATATTACTGTACTAGTATGAAAGTGAATATAAGCCAGGTAAGATTCATTGTTATATATTTATTATTAATTTTTATTTTTATTTTAAAATATATTAAAATGAAAACATTTCCCCAGGTCCCAAGAATATTGCAGAATCTGGGCACTATGCCGCCTATACTTCACAGATAAGTTAGGCTTGGTGGGTAGACTGTTCCTCATGTAGTGCAAAACACTAAGTTTCCTAACATAAGACCCATGCCAAGAATCTGCAACACTGATGACTGCAAAGAGTCAAATGAAATATCATGCAAGAAGATGAAATATAATGAAGAAAAATAATCTCATAACATGAACTTTCAAACAAAAATTACCATTTTTAACAGAAAATGCAAAAAATTAATGATATTGAATATCAACAGATGGAAATATTATGCAGCATTCCCCAGAGGGCCATGAATATAGTTGCTGATGTTTAAAAGTATGAAGAGCAGAAACCCTGCAAAGAATAAAGGAATTTATTAAATAATGTGGTAAATATATAATAGATGACACCCCAATGTGTCACACTTATACTCCCTGGAGTACAGGTGGAATCTGTGACTTGCTTCTAAACAATAGAACTTGACAAAGATAATGGGATGTTATTCCCATGATTATGTTTCTCATGTAAGACTCCTAGCCACTGGGGAGAGAGACATAGGGATAGAAGTATTCTGTTGGCCTTGAAGAAGTAAGCTTCCATCTTGTAAAAGTATTCATGAAGATCCTTATGGCAGGGAATGGGGGGCAACTTCCACAACCAATTCCCCAGAGGGCCATGAATATAGTTGCTGATGTTTAAAAGTATGAAGAGCAGAAACCCTGCAAAGAATAAAGGAATTTATTAAATAATGTGGTAAATATATAATAGATGACACCCCAATGTGTCACACTTATACTCCCTGGAGTACAGGTGGAATCTGTGACTTGCTTCTAAACAATAGAACTTGACAAAGATAATGGGATGTTATTCCCATGATTATGTTTCTCATGTAAGACTCCTAGCCACTGGGGAGAGAGACATAGGGATAGAAGTATTCTGTTGGCCTTGAAGAAGTAAGCTTCCATCTTGTAAAAGTATTCATGAAGATCCTTATGGCAGGGAATGGGGGGCAACTTCCACAACCTGGTGGAGTCCACAAGTCAACAATCAAGAAGAAGAATTTGAGGACCTCAGTTAAAGAGTCATGAGGAAATGAACACTGACAGAACCTAAATGAACTTGGAATCCTATTTTTCCCCAGTTAAGTTACCAGAATAAAATGCAACCTGGCCCACACCATGACCATAGCCTTCTATGACCTGGAGCAGTGCCTAGCTAAGCCATGCCAGGACTCCTGGTTCTGATTTGCTATATAATGAATGTTGGGTTTTTTTTCAGTCAGCAGATTTTGGTAATTCATTAAATAGCGATAGAAAAAATATACAAATAAGAAGTGTTAAGTATGAGAAAAGATGATTTCAGAAACGAAAATATTCAGGTGTTTGAATAAAAATTATCTCAGAGACAGCAAACAGAACAAATATTAGATACAACATATCTGTAAAAAGATTTAGTGAGTTGGAGAATAAACATAAATGGACTGAAATGATGCATGCAGAGAACTAAATGTGGTTAGAGTAAGTAGCTCCATCATATATTTAAAAGAAGTTACTGGAGAATCCCAGGGATGACGGATCTTGGTGGGCTGCCATCTGTGGGGTCACACAGAGTCGGACACGACTGAAGTGACAGCAGCAGCAGCAGCAAGGAAGGGAATACTGACAGTGAAGATAAAGAAAGATTTGGAGACTATTTAAAGATAAATGGGATATCATGACTAAATATTTTTAGCACCAAATCATGTTTGGATCATCAGACTAAAAGCCTCACTAGGTTACATTAACATAGCTGAGTAAATTTTAGAAAAATCATCCATTAGACATTAATACTGAAGTGTAGAACATCAAGAAAAAGAGAAATATCAAAATAAAAGAGAAAGACTGATCTGGAATCAAATTAGCAGATATTTTATAAGCAGGAATGAATCAGTAAACAGTGGAGTCATAGCTTCAGAGTAAATGGAAAACATTGATAAATTGGCATTTAGTTACTCTCTACTGGTGCTTAAGTGAAAGGGAACACTGTCAACATTTTAGGGAAATGATGCAGAAATGTATTATCTAGAGACTCTCAGTGAATAGATTACTAAAGACTATCATTCATTACAATGAGAAATTAATGCAGCAGAAAATTAATCCAGGTATTTTAAAAGGGACAAGGGAAGCTAGGGTGAACAAAGAAATTTATATAGCAAATCAGAAAGTATGAATAATATTTATTGTAAACATCAAATAAGTAAATAAATAATGCAGATTTTCTATTCAAAGCAAACTAGAATTAAAAATATAATTTTTATTATTTATAACTAGAATTAAAAACATAAATAAATAATACAGAAAAGGGGAAAATAAGTTCAAAGAGAAACCATTTCACCGATTTTATTTCTTATCCTATAAGAGGCCAAATATTCTAATTAATTTTAATTGGAATTAATATATCAATGTTAAAATATTAAATGTGCAATGGAAAAGTAACATATATTTTATAAACGATTAAAGAAAAAATTCTGTCAATCCTACAAAACTAAGAAATTTTTAAAAGTAACAAAATGCACAGCAAATAAAAAACACAATTTAAGGCGATAACTGCAATATGTCTATAGTCACTATAATCCCATGTTAATCTCATCTATTAAAAATGAGAGCATTTCTCTTTTAACTATGCACTATTTTGGCTAATAAAACTAAGCATACCTTTACAGAATATGTAAAAATTAATGGGTAAAGGAAGATACACCTGAAAAATAGGAATCTCCCTCCCAAGAAAATTCTTATACCTCAATATTTATAATTTAAAAATGAACTTAAGGCAAAAATATCAAGTAAAAAATATACTACGAAAAGTAAGGGTACACAAGCAATATTTTAAAAGAGTCATATACACCTAAGTGTCTTCACAGGTGGCTGGCTCAGTGGTAAAGAATCTGCCTGCCAATGCAAGAGACACATTGAGTTTGATCCCTGGATTGGGAAGATACCCTCAAGGAGAAAATAGCAACCCACTCCAGTATTCTTGTCTGGAGAATCCCATGGACGGGGAGCCTGGTGGACTACAGTCCAAAGGGTGGCAAAGAGTCAGACATGACTGAGCAATTGAGCGTATACATATGTAATTAACATAAAGTCAAACTATATAAAGAAAAATACAGATAAACAAAATCCACAAACTTATAAGAAATTCACAAATCCACAAATGTAATTGGAAATTAAAGCATATCCTCCCAGCCCCAAATTATTTCATACGTAAAGGACCAGTATGACATAATTTATATGTTGTCATATGCCTAGAAACTGTATCAATAGATTCAGGAATATAATTTGCAATACTACTTTTGAACTTTATCAGAAGATGGAAGTGTACAATCTAGGAAAGTACCTTTTTTGTATTTAAGAAGAATAAGTAGATGTATTTTTTACAGACATATTTATGCAACACCAAAGTTTTAACACTGGCCAAGATAAGTTTTCATATACTATAACAATAACAATTGAGGAAGAATAAAACTGAATGAGCTTTTAATTAAGGATAATAATTTCCAAATTTAACCTTGAATATTTAGTATCCAATACCATTCCCACAATATTATTAACTAACACAATCAACTGCATTATCAATTACTTTAAAGGCAAAGGTAATAGTAGTAGTGTTTTAGTGTGCTATAATCCTGCCATACATTAGACTTTTCAGGAAAAATTTAGGGCATTAACAAACAATATGCCAACATGTGAATAAAGCCCATGAGATACACCCTGAGACAAAAACATACTAGTGGCAACACAAATGTTTATGTCCCATGTGAATCACCAATTTCATAGATAGAAAAGATCTCTGTGGGAGATAAATACCTTCCAGCTACCTGCATATGGATTTTTTTCAGCAATACAGCATATTAAATAAAAATGACTAGTTAGGACTCCCACTACACAAAGGAAAATTTAAAAGATAAACTCCAAAGAAATAACTGAAATTCCTACCATTTGAATGATCCAGAACGTCTCTATGTTTAACAGAGAGATCCAAGCACCTAGGAAAAAGATGACATCATATATAATCACTTGTTAAAGTATTTTCAAAAAATTAGACAATAGAGCCAATTATATTTCAGGCAAAGTGGGTTTATTAGTTTTAATGTGAGAGTTGTAATAAAGTTGTCATATTACTGGGATACTAGGCATAAGGAGTTAAGGAAATGGTCCATGGTAAGTAGTGTTCTTAATTCAGTATTAGACTAAAGTAAACAAATAATTCTACTTATAGGGATAAAAAGACAATAACTGATGTGAAAATAATAAAGAAGTGATATTAATATTACTTTTATGCTTATTTTTATCAAGTGATTAACTTATTTTCATATAAGCTTACTGAATACTTCAAGATTTTTTACCCATGCATATATGGTCAATTAATTTATAATGAGTCAAGAATATACCGTGGAGAAAGGACAGTCTCTTCAGTAAATGGTTCTGGGAAAACTAGAGTTACGTGCAAAAGAATCAAAGTGGATGACTCTCTTACACCATACTCAAAAATTAACTGAAAATGAATTAAATACTTAAATGTAAGACCTGAAAACATAAAATTTCTAGAAGAAAATGTAGACAATAAGCTTCTTCACTAGGCCTTGATGATGAATTTTTAAATCTGATAACTAAAGCAAAAGCAACAACAACAAAACAAACAAAAAAGCAGTAGTACATCATTCTAAAGAGCTTCTGCACAGAAAAAAAAAATCAATTAAAGCAAAAAGCAACCTGACGAATGAGAAAATTTTTGCTAATATCATATCTGGTAATGGGTTAATATCCAATATATATAAAGAACTCATAAAATCCAAGACAAAACAATAGTAACAACAACTATTTGATTTAAAAAATATCTGTTCTGGGGGACATTGTGATGAGGCCAAAGCTGTGGACATTCCCCACATGGACAACAAGGTGCTGAAGAAACTCAACAAGAATAAGAAATTGGCCAAGAAGCTGGCCAAGAACTATGATGCCGTTTTGGCTTCAAGAGTCTTATCAAGCAGATTCCACAAATCCTGGCTGTAGGCCTGAATAAGGCTGGCAAGTTCCATTCCTTGCTGACCCAGAATTAAGAACTTGGCGGCCAAAGCTGATGAAGTAAAGTCCAGGGTAGTGGTTGTTGGCCACATGAGGACTACAGACGATGAGACTGTGTACAATATCCACTTACTGTCAACTTCCTGGTATAACTGCTCAATAAAAATTGGCAGAATTTCCTCCAGGCTCTGAACATTAAGAGCTCCTTCAACAAACTTCAGCATCTGTACTAAGGCACAGTGTACTAAGTACTAAGCACCTGTACTGAAGTACGAAGCTTAGTAAACCATACTTGCATCATTTAAAAAAAAATAGCAATAACTCTTGGGTATTTATCTGAAGAAAATAAAAACACTAACTTAAAAAGATCTATGCGTCCATTACTAATTGCAGCATTATTTACAATAGCCAGGACCTAGCAACAATCTAAGTCTCCATCAATAGAGGAACGGATAAAGACAATTTGACCACAATGTAAGTCATAGAAAAAGAAATCTTGCTATTTGCAACAACATGGATAGACTCTGAGGTAATTATGCTAAGTGAAATAAATCAGAGAAACATAAGTACTGTTTGGTTTCATTTATATATGTAATCTAAAAACACAAAACCAAGCTCACAGACACAGAGGACAAGCAGGTTATGGAGGTGGTGGTGGTGGGAGAAATATGTAAAGGGGGTCAAAACTACAAACTCTCAGTTATAAAGTAAATAAGTCATGGGGAATTAACGTACAGCATGATAACTATAGTTAACAATACTGCATTACCTATTCAAAAGATGCTAAGAAAGTATTATTATCACAAGAAAATAATTTTTAGTAACTATGTAAGGTGATAAGGTAAACTAGACTTACTGTGCTGATTGTTCCACAATGTATACAAATTTTGAACCAATATTTTGCATGCCTGAAACTAATGTTATATGTCAATTATTCCTTAATAAAAAAATGAGGTTATAAACATTTAAACGATTTTTTTTCCTCCAAAATCTAGTTAAAGACATTAAAGATCAGAAATTATTGCCCATGTTCACATCAGCATTCATTGAGAGAACTGAGATTCCAATCCAGGCACATTTGATTTCAAAGCTCTATTTGTCTGCAAAGATACCTGATACTTCTCCAAAGAAACTGCTAAGTGATATAATGTAACATACAATCTAGTTCAGTCCAGTCTCTCAGTCGTGTCCGCCTCTTTGCGACTCCAATGAATCGCAGCACACCAGGCCTCCCTGTCCATCACCAACTTCTGAAGTTAACTCAGACTCACGTCCATTGAGTCCGTGACGCCATCCAGCCATCTCATCCTCAGTCGTCCCCTTCTCCTCCTGCCCCCAATCCCTCCCAGCATCAGAGTCTTTTCCAATGAGTCAACTCTTCATATGAGGTGGCTAAACTACTGGAGTTTCAGCTTTAGCATCATTCCTTCCAAAGAAATCCCAGGGCTGATCTCCTTCAGAATGCACTGGCTGGATTTCCTAGCAGTCCAAGGGACCCTCAAGAGTCTTCTCCAACACCACAGTTCAAAAGCATCAATTTTTAGGTGCTCAGCTTTCTTCACAGTCCAACTCTCACATCCATACATAACCACTGGAAAAACTATAGCCTTGACTAGATGGACCTTTGTTGGCAAAGTAATGTCTCTGCTTTTGAACGTGCTATCTAGGTCGGTCATGATTCCTTTCAAGGAGTGTCCTTTAATTTCAAGGCTGCATCACCATCTGCAGTGATTTTGGAGCCCAAAAAAATAAAGTCTGACACTGTTTCCACTGTTTCCCCATCTATTTCCCATGAAGTGATGGGACCAGATGTCATGATCTTCGTTTTCTGAATGCTGAGCTTTAAGCCAACTTTTTCTAGTTTCTGGATTTGAAAAGACCAGGCAGGATTTAATCATCAGGTCTTATGAACTGTGTTAGTCAGATTAAAAATTGCTGTTATCTTTTCCAAATTTTCTTTGAAATGTTTTCTAACTGAGGGAATAAAATGGGTGATAATAAATTAGTTAATAACAAAGATTTTAAAAATTTGTTTAAAAATGTTTATTTCAGTTCTTACTATTAATTTATTGGCTGTTCTATATTAAAGGATGAGAAGAAAAATAAGCATAAGAGAAAACCTTGTAGAAATATCAGTTGAAGATGTGAGTGATGGATTAGATAAGTGCACAGATTACTTTTATGTTCTTTTACTTACCAGTGAGAAACAGCCTGGTCCTTCTTAAGATTCCTAGTTTCTAAATTCTTAATTATTCATAATTGTACTAGTATGAAATACTTTATGGGCAAATAATATTAAAGTATTGAGTGTTACAGTTCTATGGGTATTCTCTGTATACAGATTTTTACATTTCAACAGAAACTGTTCTATATCTACTGAGCATGAATAATTCACATGAGGGCTATAAGTCTACTTTCTTTGTATTTCCAACAATTTACTTCCTTTTGGTGACACTAATAAGTCAACATGGAGAGGGCTTAGCATCTTAGTTGCTCCTCTGAGAAAGGAAACCCTTCTAATTTTAAAGGACAATGTATTCATCTGGAATTCTTTTCATTTATTATTTAAATGCTCACTAGAACAATCCATAAATTCCTTTATTTGATAAAATACCAGGTTAAGAATAGCTGGGGAGTAATTTTTCACTTCAACTTGAGTAATTGTGGCAAGACAGTATGACAGTAGTTGTTTAAATGATACATCTAAATTACTGTCCTTTAGAGAACTGTAGGAGGAATTTAAATTACAAAACAGACAACAGCTAAGCAGGAGCCTCCCTCAGTTTATCTAAAGTCCTACTGAGAATTCACTTGTCATGTATCTCAGGCTATTTTTACAATGACAAACTATGATGCTGAGTTATACACTTTTCTTGTAATTGCATTACTCTATAGCACTGTGAAATAATTAAAAGGACAAATAAATAATGCTATATGAAACAAAAGGAAGGTAGTTCTGGGTTTTTAAAAGAAAAATTCATGGTAATGCAGGAATTAGGTATGCACACAGGCAAGAAAAAAACACAAAATCACCTTTGTTAAATACCACAGATTATAAGAACTACCATGCTTACCATAGTGCAATTTCAGTAGAGTGGTATAATAGTTATAATGGAAGACAGTAAACTATGAAACTTCCTCTGGATGTATCTCTTATCACATCCCTTCTTTTTTTTTTTCTTTGTTTCATTACCCAGATCACTAAAATCTTGGCTAACACAATCTCTACTTGAGATTGGCATATTTATTTAAAAACTACCAAAAAAGAAACCCCATAGAAGACCAAAATAACAAACGAGGCACCTCCAATTTATACATTTAGACAAATTTATTTTTTGTTTTGTTCAGGTAAGATAGTCACATAAAAAGCATGTATTAGAGGAATACAAACATGAAGTGGAGGCTGCCTTAACAGACTGATAGAAAACAGGCACTGATAAAATGCGCAAATACTTCTCTTGGACACAGTCTGTAATTTATCTCCTATTAAAACACACACATTCCAGCAACAGTTGTTAGAAGTAGTGCTTCATTACTTTTTGTAATCTGTATGACATTTGTAATATGAGTATCAAAACAACCCTATCCTGGCTAAGAACTGTCTTTTAAGTCTCAGACTTGGATATTTATCTCAGATTGTTTTCCTCTAATTAGCTTACTGACAATAAACACATATCCACATGTACTATCATCCAACCATGAAATGCATGAGGAGTGAAGCAGGCCCAAGCCAAGCAAGAGCTGAAATCAGCAAAAGTCAGTTATCGGAGAAAAAAGCAGGGTAAATGCTCAATGCAGATCCCTTACCATTTGGGGAGAGAGAACACTGAAGAGTTCACATCCATAGCCACACAGGTGGAGCGTCCCTATCAGTGCTCTTACTGTGAGAAAGGATTCAGTAAAAATGACGGCCTGAAGATGCACATTCGTACTCACACCAGGGAGAAGCCATACAAGTGCTCAGAGTGCGGCAAGGCCTTCAGCCAGAAGCACAGCCTGGATGAGCACACAAGGACGCATACCCGGGAGAAGCCTTTCCAGTGCGATGTTTGTGACTTGGCTTTTAGCCTGAAAGAAATGCTGATCCAACACAAGATGACTCATAATCCCAATCGTCCGCTGGCAGAATGCCAGTTTTGCCATAAGAAGTTTACAAGGAACAACGACCTCAAAGTGCATGTGGACAACATCCATGGGGAGGCTGACAGCTAGTGGCAGCTACAAAGGGACTAAGCCGTTCAGAAGGGCTCCCAATCGGAAAGCCAGGGTTCTCTCCCCTGCTTAGTGCAGCAGGAACAGCCAAAACGCACTCACTGGCCTCACAGTTCTTATTTGCCTACCTTTACTGGAGAAGGCAATGGCACCCCACTCCACTACTCTTGCCTGGAAAATCCCATGGATGGAGGAGCCTGGTAAGCTGCAGTCCATGGGGTCGCTAGGAGTCAGACACGACTGAGTGACTTCACTTTAAGATCTCAGGCAGCAAGCTTAGTAAACATCAAGGCCAGTGAGTATACTATTGCTATCAAGAATCTTAAAGACTTCNGCACTCACTGGCCTCACAGTTCTTATTTGCCTACCTTTACTGGAGAAGGCAATGGCACCCCACTCCAGTACTCTTGCCTGGAAAATCCCATGGATGGAGGAGCTTAGTAAGCTGCAGTCCATGGGGTCGCTAGGAGTCAGACACGACTGAGTGACTTCACTTTAAGATCTCAGGCAGCAAGCTTAGTAAACATCAAGGCCAGTGAGTATACTATTGCTATCAAGAATCTTAAAGACTTCTTATAAGGCTTGATGAGTGTAACGGTCAATCAGTGATTTACTCTCTATTTCATTTTAAGTAATCATGCTTATTCAAAATTATAAACCAAATTTTACATCATCCTAGATAATTTACATTTATCAGATTTTTTAAGGACCTTTTTTGGTGTAGTTTTAGGTTCACAGTAAAACTAAGAGGAAGATACAGGGATCTGAACCTATATTGACACATCGTCATCACCAATCATGGTTTACATTAGGTTTCACTCATGGTATTATATTTTCTTGGCTTTGAACAACCATAGGGGTGGCATGTATCCACCATCACAGTATCATATACTCTACTTCCACTGCCCTAAAAATCTTCTACAGTTCAGCTACTCATCCTTCTCTCCCCCTAATTCCTGGCAACCAAAGATTTTTTTTACCATCTACACAGTTTTGCCTTTTACAGAATGCCATATAGCAAGAAACATATAAGAGATTATTTTAAAAATAGGCATATAGTTGCTTTATAATGTTTTCTTAGTTACAGGTGCACAGTAAAATCAATCAGATATACATACATATACATATATATATACACAGACATACACACACACATTCTTTTCAAGATTCTTTTCCTGTATAGGCCATTACAGAGAATACAGATTTTAATGGAAAAAATATTTTCCTATACTTTAGCTTCCTAATCTTATTCCTTTGAAGTCATTCTTAAGGCCAAACACTATCATGAATTTGGATGCATAAGGCCATTTAAAGTGTGTGCCAAGTTGCTTCAGTCATGTGTGACCCTTTGTGACCTATGACTCTATAGC
>SJXQ01009188.1:122028-243920 GCA_006408695.1 Aepyceros melampus | reverse complement strand
CCCTGGGATTTCTTTGGAAGGAATGATGCTAAAACTGAAGCTCCAGTACTTTGGGCACCTTATGCGAAGAGTTGACTCATTGGAAAAGACCCTGATGCTGGGAGGGATTGGGGGCAGGAGGAGAAAGGGACGACCGAGGATGAGATGGCTGGATGGCATCACAGACTCAATGGACGTGAGTCTGAGTGAACTCCGGGAGTTGGTGATGGACAGGGAGGCCTGGCGTACTGTGATTCATGGGGTCGCAAAGAGTCGGACATGACTGCACGACTGAACTGAACTGAACTGAACAGTTCTTCTAATTTTTTCACTGAAGGATAATTGCTTTACAGAATTTTGTTGTTTTCTGTCAAACAGTATCAATCAGCCATAGTTGTACATATGTCCCCTCCTTCTAGAATCTCCCTTCCATCTCCCTCCCCATCCACCCCTCCAGGTTGACACAGAGCCCCTTGTTTTGAGTTCCCCGAGACATACAGTAAATTCCCATTGACTATCTATTTTACATACGGTAATGTAAGTTTCCGTGTTACTCTCTCCATACATTGTAGTCGCATCACCGACTGGATGGACGTGAGTTTGGGTGAACTCCGGGAGTTGGTGATCGACAGGGAGGCCTGGCGTGCTGCGATTCATGGGGTTGCAAGGAGTTGGACACAACCAAGCAACTGAACTAAATAATGAGCGGTATTGAGCATCTTTTCATGTGTTTGTTAGCTGTCTGTACATCTTTGGAGAAATGTCTGTTTAGGTCTTTTCTCCACTTTTTGATTGGGTTGTTTGTTTTTCTGGTATTGAGTTGTATGAACTGCTTGTGTATTTTGGGAAGTAATCCTGTCAGTTGTTTCATTTGCTGTTCTTTTCTCCCTTTCTAAGGTTTGTCTTTTCACCTTGTTTATAGCTTCCTTTGCTGTATAAAAGCCTTTAATTAGGTCCCACCTGTTTACTTTTGTGTTTACTTCCATTACTCTAGGAGGTGGGTCCTAGAGGATCTTGCTTTGATTTATGTCATCGAGTGTTCTGCCTATGTTTTCCTCTAAGAGTTTTATAGTTTCTGGTCTTACATTTAGGTTTTTAATCCATTTTGAGCTTATCTTTGTGTATAGTGTTAGAAAGTGTTGACGTAGCTGTTCAGTTTTCCTAGTACCACTAACTGAAGAGGCTATCTTTGCCCCATTGTATATTCTTGCTTCCTTTGTCAAAAATAAGGTACCCACAGGTGCATGGGTTTTTTTACTTCCATTACTCTAGGAGGTGGGTCCTAGAGGATCTTGCTTTGATTTATGTCATCGAGTGTTCTGCCTATGTTTTCCTCTAAGAGTTTTATAGTTTCTGGTCTTACATTTAGGTTTTTAATCCATTTTGAGCTTATCTTTGTGTATAGTGTTAGAAAGTGTTGACGTAGCTGTTCAGTTTTCCTAGTACCACTAACTGAAGAGGCTATCTTTGCCCCATTGTATATTCTTGCTTCCTTTGTCAAAAATAAGGTACCCACAGGTGCATGGGTTTATTCCTGGGCTTTCTATCTTGTTCCATTGGTCTATATTTCTCTTTTTGTGCCAGTACCATACTGTCTTGATGACTGTCTTGATGATTGTAGTACAATCTGAAGTCAGGAAGGTTGATTCCTCCAGCTCCATTCTTCTTTCTTAAGGCTGTTTTGGCTATTTGGGGTCTTTTGTGTTTCCATATGAATTGTGAAATTTTTTGTTCTAAGGGAACAAATGCCACTTGGGATTTGATAGGGATAACAGTGAATCTGTAGATAGCATTTGTCAGTAAAGTCATTTTCACAGTATTGATTCTTCCTAGCCAGGAACATGGAATATCTATCTGTTTATGTGGTCTTTGATTTCTTTCATCAGTGTCTTATATTTTCTATATATAGGTCCTTTGTCTCCTTAGGTAGGTTTATTTCTAGATATTCTATCCTTTTTGTTGCAATGGTGAGTGGGATTGATTCCTTAATGTCTCTGATTTTTCATTGCCAGTATATAGGAATGTAAGTGATTTCTTTGTATTCATTTTGCATCCTGCAACTTTGCTAAATTCACTGATTAGCTCTAGTAATTTTCTGATGGTATCTTTAGGGTTTTCTATGTACAGTATCATGTCATCTGTAAACAGTGAGAGCTTTATTTCTTTTTTTCAAATCTGGATTCCTTTTATTTCTTTTTCTTCTCTGATTGCTGCAGCTAGGACTTTCAAAACTATGTTGAATAATAGTGATGAGTGGACACCCTTGTTTTGTTCCTGATCTTAGGGGGAATCCTTTCAGCTTTCACCACTGAGAATAACGTTTGCTGTGGGCTTACCATATATGGCCTTTACTATGTTGAGTAAGGTTCCTCCTATGCCCATTTTTGGGAAGAGTTTTAATCATAAATGTGTCCTAAATTTTGTCAAAGGCTTTTTCTGCATCTATTGAGAGTATCATATGGTTTTTATCTTTCAATTTGTTAATATGGTGTATCACACTGACTGATTTGCATGTATTGAAGAATCTCTGCATCCTTGGAATAAACCCAACTTGATCATGGTGTATGAGCTTTTTAATGTGTTGTTGAATTCTGTCTGCTGGAATTCTGTTGAGGATTTTGCATCTATGTTCATCAGTGACACTGGCCTGTGGTTTTATTTTTGTGTGTCATCTTTGTCTGTTTTTTTCATGACCACAGTTCTTGATGGCAACTCAGGATTTCAGTAAAAACTGCTAAACTGAGCCAGGTACTGTCCTCTCCCCCATCAGAGCTCCAGGAACAGGCAGACTGATTTTCTCCCCAAAGTTTATGCCATTTTTTCTTTTTTTAAAACCTTTTTGTGTTCACTAGACCTCCACTGCATTACTCTTACCTACTTGCCTCTCCCAAAACAATTTCTACTTCATGATTAAAGCTTGTCTCATTAAAAAATTATTTTAGAAAATATTATATTTACAGAAAAGATTGTTGCTTTTATTCAGCACTGTTTCTGCTGTTGTTAAATGTTATATTAGTATGGTGGTATTGATAAATTTGTCACAATTAATGAACTAATACTGATACATTACTAATAACTAAAGCCCATACTTCCCTGAGATTTCAGTAACTTTTCCCTAATGCCCCCTCCCTGTTTCAAGATCCCATCTAGGAAACCACATCACATCTTGTCATCATGTCTCTTTAGCCTCCTTTGGACTATGACAATTTCTCAGGCTTTCTTTACTTCGATGATCTTGACAATTTTGAGAAGGACTGCTCAAGTATATTTCACAGAATGTCCCACAATTTGGGCTTGTCTGATGTTCTTCTCATCGTTAGACTGGAGTTATAAGTTTTAGGGAGCATTACCACTGAGGGGTAACCCTTCACTGAAGTAAAGGGCTGCCTTGTCATACCATATCAAGGTACATACTATTAATAAGACTTATCAGTGATGATGTTAACCTTGATCCCCTGGCTGAGGTAGAGTTTGCCAAGTTTCTCCATGGTAGTACTTTTCCCCACCCTTCTATACTGTACCCTTTGGAAGCAAGTTACTAAGCATTTCCCCCACTTAAGGCATGGGGGAGAATCTACATAAACTGGCAGGCTAATTTTTTTTTTTTTGGCAGGCTAATTTTTAATAATTTTAATTTACTAGAGCTAACATAACTACTGTAAAAACAGACCAATTAACAATGTTTTGGCCCTCTGGAATCAATAAATCAAATAAGATCTAATGTCCATTCAACTTATTTGCTATTGGAAACAAATTTCAATTGCACTAGAAGCACCTTATGGCTAAGGATCATCTCACATGTCCCTGTATCTTTCATAAGGCACAGAATATGATGGTCAGCATACAGTAGAAGACACAGGATATGGAGGCTTGAACATTATAGAGCCTTAGCAAAAGTTTAAATTGTTATTTGAGAAACAGACTGAGTCTGGACATTAGCCTACTAATGTAGTAGTTATGCATTTCACTCTAGGAGAAGTCAAGATGCTCACTCTTACAACACTAAAGAGCTGGAAAGCTTTTTTTGTACATATGTAGAGTAAATGCATATACAATCTAAGAGGAAAAATAAGCAGAACTCTTCTTGCAAAAGAAACAAAATTTGAAAGTCTGACAAAGAAACAAAATGAAGCATAAAAATAGTAAATCAGTTACAAATGTTTTAATAACCCAACTTCTATATTTACTGTTGTTAAGAATATTTCATTCTTCTGCAAATCATGTCTAAAACATTAAATCAAAATCTCAGATTCTGTTAGAAGATGGAAATCAGACTTATTTTAACACATTTTAAAATTCTGCCACATCATACTAGGTTACTATTGAGGAGTTAATAGAAGTGAATCGCTAATACACCAAAATATGGCATTCAAGTGGTTATAATTTTCTAGATTTAAAGCCATTAGTGGAAAATGCTAGAGTCTAGAAGTAAGTAGTAAAAGAAAACAATCTTAAACATATAGTATATTTGGATATAGTATTATGCACTTATATGAAAAGTCTCTCCTCAGCACCGAAATGAATATATCAATTTCCACATGCAGAAGGTTTTGCAAAGTTTACAATCTGATTTTCAAAAACAAAATTTTCTTAACCTGAGGTTTATGAATAGATTTTATAGTAGTTCATGAATCTGTGAAAGTTGATGCAATACTTCACTGATATGCATTATTTTCCTGGGAGTAGAGGTTCTCCATCTACTCATCCATTCCATAATGATACAGTCTTTGCTCTCATTAAAAAAATACGAAGGCCTGCTCTGTGCCAGGTTCTGACAGGCATCAGAGATAGAGCAGTGAATAAAACAGCAAAAATCTCCACTCTAATGAAACTTCTATTTTGTGGCAGACAGACAATATACAAAATAAATAAGTCAAATACTGTAAGACAGATTATGACAAGTGATAAGAAAAATAAAGCAGGAAAAGCCTATAAGGTGTTTTTCTCTTATGCAATTTTGAAAGGTAACCAAGCAAAGATCTAAGGGAGGTGAGAAAGTGAAGAGCTGTGAGAATGTATGAGGGAAGAGCATTCTAGGCACAATGAACAGCAAATAAGACACTGAGAGAGGTATTCCTGGTGTGAAAAACAACAACATCAGTGTGGCTACAGCTAGGTGAGCAAGGGGCAGGCTGGGGCCAGGTATACAGGGCTTCATAAGCTTTCTAAGGACTTCAGCATCTAATCTGAGTGTGATCAGAAGTGACTAGAGTATATGCCAGTGAGTGAAATGACCTGACTTACATGTTTTCACAGACTCACACCAGCTGCTGTGTGGACAAAGACTGAAGAGAGCCAAGAGAGAAAGTCTGGAAATCAGTCAGGAGGCAACTGCAGCAATTCAGGAGAGCTATGACAATAGCCTGGACCAGGGCAGTAGCGATGGAGCTTGGGAAAACTGGTAGTCACTGTAGAATCAATAAGATTTGCTGATTGCTGTGTAAAGGAAAGAGAGGAATCAAGGGCATTCAAAATGAGGAAGAGAGACTTCTCTGGCAGTCCAGTGGTTAAGACTCCAGAAGTCCCGTGCTTCCAACACAGGGAGCATGGGTTCAATCCCTGGTCAGGGAGTCAAGATCCGCACTCCTCACAGTGAGGTTAAAATAAATAAAATGAGAAAGAGAAGTAACCACTGGATTTAATAACATGGAAAATAACTGGTGTATTTGATGAGAGAAGTTTCTGTAGAAAAGTGGAGCAAAAAACCACCTGGCTTAGAAATCATGGGACCAGACGTGAAGGTTTCTAAGTTAACTGAACTTGGTTAACCAATAACTGAATTTAAGAGGGTGACAGAACTATTTTTATCACATGTTGTTTCAAATTTGAAAGAGAGGCAGTGTACATATTTGAAAGAACTGAGTTGGATGCTTAATCCGTTTCATCCTACCTTTAACTTCATAGTCACAATGCTTGATGTATACTTAAATATTAGTTGAATTAAGTTAATGTATTGGCACAAATTAAACCATAAAGCAATACAAAGTGTAAGACATAAATCAAGTATTTCTGCCTTTTATGTAAAATGAAGACAATGCCCACTGTCAAAATGCTTTCAGGTGGCTCCATACTAGTTTTGCTAAAAATGTTTTTCAGAATACCTTTCAATATATCCTCAAGGGCAAACTGCCAGTGAGGAAGAAGTCAAGAGAGCTCCTGCCTCCAACACCACGCCCCCACCCCCAGGTTATGATGATGTGCTTATGAGGAAAACTGAACCAACAGACTGGAAAAAACAGGTAAGAATGTTTCTTTGAAATTTAAAGAGACCATCACAAGAGGAATCTAACTGCTAACAATTACCCACCCTATCACAAAATGTAAAACAGAAATGCAAATCCTATAAAGTATTTAAAGGGATTTTCTGCAGGAGTTCCCCAGTGGTCCACTGGTTAAGATTCAGTGCTTTCACTGCCATGGCATGGGTTCAGTCCCTGGGTTGAGGAACTAAGATTCTCGCAAGTGGTGGAGCGCAACCAAAAAAAGAAAAGAAAGAAATAAGGGGATTTTCTCTGAAATCGCAGTATTACAGAGTAACATGTCCTACTCTAGTAACAGATGTTACTAGTCACAGATATGTAGTAAAACACTGCAATGATGCAATCATAAGCAATACTGATTACAGCTAAATTTACTTAATATACATGCAAGCGTGCTAAGTTGCTTCAGTTGTGTTCGACTCTTTGCAACCCCACGGACTGTAGCCTGCCAGGCTTCTCTGTCCGTGGTATTCTCCAGGCAAGAACACTGGAGTAGGTTGCCGTTCTCTTCTCCAGCAGATCTTCCCAACCCAGGGATAGAACCAGCGCCTCTTAAGTGCCCTGCATTGGCAGGCAGGTTCTTTACCACTAGTGCCATCTGGGGACTTTCCTGTGGCTTAGACAGTAAAGAATCCATTGCCTGCAATGTGGGAGACCTAGGTCCAATCTCTGGGTTGGGAAGATCCCTTGGAGGAGGGCATGGCAACCCACTCCAGCATTCTTGCTGAGAATCCCATGGTTGGAGAGCCTGGCAGGCCACGGTCCATGGTGTTGCAGAGAGCGAACTGAACCGACGCTGTTAAGTGACTAACCACAGCATAGCACAGCGCCACCTGGGAAGCCCATGTGGTATACACACTTCTCAAAAACACCTATAACATACCCCACTATCCAAAATAATTCTAGAAGAGCTGTTATAAATAAACGGGATAAAACGTCAGTCAGTCTCCTGTGCAACTCCTGAATGACTTAAATCATATGAACATAATATCAACTTGGTAATTTTCATCTAAAAAGTTATACTACAAAATTTATATTTAAGTCTGTACAATTAAGGAAGCAGTTATAAATTCATCATTAACAATAACGTTGGACACAGACTATAAGGTACGTACATACAACAAATACACATAGTTAATAATTTATTTGGAGCTTTTGTAATTCTGCTCAGAATTACAAAAACGGTAGTTTTAGGTTTATGGCTAGTCTAAAGAAAAGTGCCCTTCTACAGAACCATGTCTTGGCTCACACAAAACTGGAAACCTTAATGTTCCTTCTGCCCTTCAATGACACGTCACCAATTCCTTCACTACCAAGCTTCATTTACAGATGCTTATAAACTGCACAGGATTAAACAGGTGACTACTCTATCAGTAAGGATATATAATTTCCTCATCACAGAAAACAGCTGGACACGAATGAGGGACTGGACACCACCTCCACCACAGAATACAATAAAAGTGATAATATTAGTTTCATTTTGTTTACAGATCATCTCTAAAATAATAAAAATAAAAACACCAATGCTCTTACCAGCTACTACATAAACAATTCCTTAGAGACTTCAATTTAAGGAAGGTGTAAATGTTGAATATATGTGGACTGGTTTGTTTGATCAGAGTGGTTAAATTATTTGTGAATCTGACTCTAAAAGAAAACAGTATTAAACGATATCTTCTTAAAAAAAAAAAAAAAAGATATCTTCTATTCCCAGGGAATCAAAACCATTCAAATCAACAAGCATTTGTGAACCATACTACATGACCATCTTGCCCTTTCTTGTCCTCTTGCTTCCACTGACAGGAGTTTTATAATGCATCATAACTATACTTATGGTCAGCATGCTGCAGAAAATATCTTAGCATACTGATGCCAAGCAACCTATGAAACATCTTGGCTTCACCCCCAACTTCTTTAACAGGTCAGTTGAGTGAAAGGAGTGGCAGCTCTTATAAATATGAGGGGTCAAAAGCTGAAAAAACCAATTCACTTTTATAAAGAAGAACAAAGTATAAGAGCATCCTTTACTGTGAGGAAGATTTATGATTTCTCACTTCTTATTCAATTGTTCTTTGCATCTATATACTTTAAACCTACAAATAGATGTATCAAATACTAGGTATTGTTATTCAATAAAGGTTAGGATTTAAGGGCAGCAAATTTGTCTAGGTCACATTCCTGAGGCTTAGGATGTGCACAAGGTCATATGGTCAATAAGCAAGACAGGACTGAAATATAGGTTATCTCTGGGACTCAATCTGTGTGTTTATCACCATATTACACACTCACTGCTAATCTGACATGTGTACAATACAGACTTCAGTGCTGAACAGGTAGGTAGAGTTTTTTTTTTTACTTAAGAGTTAAGACTGAATACAAATTACATAATCACGTGATTGACTGATATGTTAGAACAAAGTGTAAAAATGAAGCCATAAAAAGTACATGGAACAACTCAGGTTCTCGAGTGAGGAAAGAAGTAATTAAAACAAAAACTTTTGTGTGTGTGTGTGTGTGTGTTTTTTCAGTTTTCCAAGCTGTTTTTTGCTTTGAGCTAACTTCCATGAACAGATACAAGAAATGTAGCTTTATTTTGGCACCATGATTTTCAGAGCAATAATGAAGAACCGTCTCTAGCAAGTTAAAGAATTTCAAAGGCTACAGACAGGAAACTATGAAACCACTTTTAAAGTTCAGGCAACAGACAGGTATCTATGCTTGATATCTAATAAGGCAACCTTCATCTGAAAAAGAATACTAATTATTTACATATCTTTCTCCTTCACCTCAATTTCTGCCTTTGAAATCTTTGTTGTTCTTCAAAGGCAGAAATCTGGGAAGCCAATCCTGGCTCTTGACCTTCTCCAAGCACACATCACTGTCAGCTGCACTAACATGAACGCACTGGATGAGAGAGCGCGATCACTAATCACTTTTTAAAAAATATAAATTTATTTATTTTAATTGGAGGCTAATTACTTTACAACTAATCACTTTTAATTAGAAACTCAATTTTAAAATTTGTTACTAAACAGGTAGGTCAAGACACAATTGTTTCCTGCAGGCATCAAGTAACCTTCTACTCTTCTTTTTTTTTTTTAACTCTTATTTTTTTTTAAAGTTTCTAAAACCAAGAGAAGCTTGGTGAATGAAAATGAAGCTAAAGGTTGACATTAACGCCTACAGATTTTTAAAACAATCAAGGTAAGTTTTTAAAGAATCCATTTTATGAGTCAAATGTTGTAATAACAAACTTCATTTTATTTTCATGGTGCAAAAGCCTGAGACATTTCCTCTGAGAGATGGAGAAAACATGTAGCAAGGAGGAAGAGCTTTGGCCATGAAATTCTGACTATACACTACAGTGTCTTAAGCTAAACTTTTCAAGTAGTGACCTGACAAATGAGGATCTTGCACTGAACTGACTAAAACTGTATTAATGATTTTTATACAATATTAATACACATTTGCAATGGATAAGAGTTCAAGGTGGCGAAAGTATCTATTTTTCATGTGTATCAAAAATTCAAAATCAAGAAAATCAAAAGGTACGCACAAAAGGGCCAACAACCCAAGAGTAACCAACGACAAGTGATTAAAGCCAAAACACCAAGTTGCTAAGTATATAAGGAAGCTGCTGTTCATCTGGACTGTTGCCCAGAACACAAAAATTTGGAGGAGAAATGGTAGTGGTTTAAAGGGGACAGGGGTTCTAAATTTGCTGCCTCATTCCTTTATCTGGACAGCTCATCTTGGCCTTGCAAGAAGCTTCCTCTGATAACTGTTTCTAATTAAATGTCCATAATCACACGGAAAATCCGAACGGGTACCAAAGCATCTATGTGGAAATCCACTGTTTGAAAAACATCTAGAGAATATGTTTAAAGCTAAGATATTCTTTAGAGAATCAACGCCAAGATTCTCGCAAAGGAGACAATGAAGCATTTTAAAACGTCTCAAAATTCTTTAAGGTAGCTAAATGAAGAGCAAAATTATCTGTACTTCCCCGAGATTATAGTCCTTCGACAAAAAGCTTTTCTTCTTCTTCTTCAAAGACTGAGTTCCTTTAAGAACCACCACCACCTGCTCATGGTGCTTTTTTTTTTTCCCCTCAAGAAGGCATCTGCACTGCAGATCTCCTCTCGAGGGGAGCTTGCCAGCCAGCTCCCACCAGCAGGCAGACGCGTATACAATGGAAACTAAAAGCGGCCTGCAGCTTCCCTCCTAGTCTTTCATAGAGATGCGAGAAGGGGGTTCCACCAGCCCCTGCTTTGTCTGAATTTTCTCCCCCTCCCCCCTTTCTGCGGGAAACACCCCCTTTTGTTATACTTCGATCAATAAGAGCCGACAAAAAGCATGGAATTAAAACATGTCGACTGCTTGGCATGACTCTATCTATTCTCTTCTAGAATATAAGCTGCTAACCTCGTGTCCCCACCCCCACGCCGCGCCAGTGAAGAGCAGTGTGTTGCAGATGCAGCCACGGATCCATCTTGGACCGTCAGCAGCTCCCTCCCAAATCTTCCCTGAGCTATTCTCATCACGCCTCCTTCTACCTCCGAGCCTCTGAAAAATCGGGCATTTCGAGTCAGGCCACAAAAAAATTATTAAAGGCTTTTCACAGTACAGAAAACGGCTTCTGTGTTTCCATTAAACTTCCTCATTCTCCCCACGGGCAACCGAAAAAAAAAAACCACCTCATATTTTCTGGAAGACAACCATAACGGCTGCTTCTGTCAACACCTGTCTGCAAACCTGCAATGCAACCCAACCCTTTCACCGCCATCCCCGCAAAATCCTAACAGGGCATTTCTCCTACCCACCAACCTGCCCGATCCTCTCAGTCTCTCTAATCCTCCACTAAATCACCCCGGTTCAGAGGACAGATTCCCCCCCCCCTCCACTGGTGTCTTGCGCCCACCTGCCCAGTCTCGGCGTTAACGCCCACCCGCGGGAATATCTCCCCTCCCCCAGTCTGTTTTCCCCACACCCCGTTATTTCCTCACCGCCTGCAAGACCTGTCACCCCCCTCCCCCGTAGTCCATTTTCCAGATGCTCCTTCCCGGGGGCTGAAGCCTCCAGGACGCGAGGGTGATGAGCCGTCCCTGACCCCCAAGGGCCCCCCTCCCGAGGTCGGGGTCCCCCGGCGCGCCTCACCCGCACAGGAGGAGCCGCAGCTCTTCGTCCCCAGGGCGGGGCAGGCTCCCGGGCTCCCGCTGCCACCACCGGGCGCAGAGGACTCGGCCCCGGAGGACGACGAGGAGACAGACGGGGACTGAGTGGCTGCCGACGGCTCCGCCATGGCTGCGCGAGCAAAGGCGGGAGAGGGGTGAAGAGAGACTGGGATGGGAGACAGGGAGGGGAGAGAAAATAACCCGGCAGCTGGCTCTCCAAAGTCGCCTCGCCTCTCCTACTCCGAGGACAGACTCCGACGGACTGACTGACTCAGCCGAGCGCCGCGAGAGGGCGGGAGAGCGACCGCGCAGGCGCACAAGGGCCCTCGGGCAGGGGCGCGGGGGCGGAGACGGTCGCCTTGCGCCCACTGACGCGGGGCGCAGGCGCAAGAACTGTCCCCCGGCGCGCCTCCAGGGAAGCAGGGCCAAAACCTGCTTCGCGCAGAAGGCCCTGGGAGAGGTGGGCGGTGCCCCTCGGGGACCTGGCGCAGGGGGCGTGGCCAAACACCAAGCTCCGCCCACCACTGCAGCCGAAGTTGAGGGGGGTCCTGCGGCTTAGTGTTTCTCCACGGATTTTTCTGTGATTGTTTTAGCTTAGGCTGATTATGTGTTTTAAAGATAGAAATTTCTTTTTGCTTCCATTAGTGAAGCATATCTTTCCCGCAAATTCCAGAGCCGATGTTTTTGTCTGATGCGTTCCTACTCATGACTCCGATGGTGACAACCACAGTGTAGGCCCACTCTGCGAGGTAACTTATGGATTTTTCTGGATATATCCTAATACTCCATCACCATGAGGGACAGTTGGTACGATCTCCCATTTGGTAGGTGGAGAAAGATGCTGTACAGAATGAAGAACTATTCCAGTAACATTGCAATGCAGCCGCAGAATCTGCTTCACTTTCTTATCTCGTTACTCTTCCCCAAAAGGGGTCTACCTTGGGTCCCAAGGTTGCCAGTTCCCTGTTGAATAACTAACAGAGAAGACATTCTGAATGAGAAAAAAAAAAGTGAAACTAATGAGAAAGATGAGCCAGAAGATAACAGCCTGGCTGTGGTTATGGGATGGTAAAATTAGGGGTTAAAAATTGAGAATATGGCACAAAAGACATATAAATGAATTTATTCATCGCCTAAAAGGGGTCCTTCGTGGAAACTGTATTTGAAACCAGATACTATCTAATTTATACTGGATTTTACTCTTTTTGGCTTCTCTGGTTGGCTTGCAAAATTCAAAGCCTTCTACCTATAACTGGCCAAATGATTTGCAATGTGCATGATTCTTTTAAAAAAGGGAAATGTAGACTAGGAGTAATAAAAATCAAGGCTATAAGGCTTGTTATTGCTAAAGCAGCAATCAATGACCCCAAGGGCAATTGCAGGATCAGCAGATCCTGTAAAGATGCAACCTCATGAAGAGGGAGGTAGTCAGCCAAGCAGCCACAGAGAGGGAAAGCAATCTGACCAGTGGAAATCTTCTAGAACAGGCAGTGAACTACATCTGCCCTTGACAGAATTTAAGGTCAGGTAAAGCCGAGACAGGAGGAAAAAAAAAAAAGAAAAAAACTTCTGGCCGTTGAAACACTCTTAAAAAAAGACACAGAAGAGAATATTTCCCAAAATAACTTTGTGGCAAATATCTTACTCTAGCATTTAAAGCATCAGTTGATACTGCAGCAGCTTGTCCTTTGGATGACAGAGAGAATGCAAGCCAATATGATATCAAACCAGTTAGCTACCATTCTGATAAATATATAAATTTTAAGTATTTATATTATTAGGTGCTGGATAAGGAAATGAATGATGCTGGTCCCTAACTCTGACAGCAGTTGCTAGGATCTGCAGATCATGCTTGGAAAGGAACCCTATTTCCATATCTAGAAAGAGAGAAAAGAAGGTAAAAATTGAGACACTGATGTGGTCTTGGTGGTCTCTTTAGACCCTTCAGATTTTTTACATAAGAGGACTTTGTGTGGGGACTTCTCTGGTGGTCCAGTGCTAAAAGTCTGTGTTCGCAGTGCAGGTGGCCTGGGTTTGATCCTTGGTCAGGAAACTAGATCCCACATGCTGCAACTTTAGATCTCATGTGCCTCAACTAAGACCCAATGAAGCCAAATAAATATGTTTTTAAAAAAGGCCTTTGTGCTCGGTCCAGTTCCTAAAGCTGCCTTTCCTTCCTGCTCCAACTGCTGTACCAGTACGTTTTCCTGAGACTGACTCTTGGTTGGGATGTTATTTGTGTACCTGATCTGTTGCACAGATGTTTACTGTCATTTGCTGTGTGTTTGACACTATTCTGGGAAATCTGGAGGGATCCAAAAAATATGTTTGTCCTGAGTTTACAAGCTAGGTGAGGCTTAGAACATACTCACATAAAGTTAAAACAAAATACAAATTAAATAGCAGACAAAACAACTCACAAACAACACAAAACTATAACACTATGATTAGATGACAAGTGATTGTATAAATTTAAGAGTAGAAGGAATCACTATGGAGTGATAGTGATTTGAGGAGGTTTTATGAAGAAATTAAGTCACATAGGAGCTTGGAGTGGTAAGGAGGTCCTTAAAGGCAAGAGAGAATGGTGCAAAGCAAATCCGTGGGGTGCTTTTTTGCAGGCATACTATTGTATACCTCCTTCTGGGCAGACCAATCACACAAAAAAGCACACTTTTCTCCCAGCCCAGTCCATGATGCACTTCAGTGCTGGCTTGTCTGGCAGACTTGGCCTAGATTTGATCCCCTCTTGCCCTTCCCTTCCACGGGCTGCATTAATGCAACAAAAGACCCACAGCCTTCTGAGCTAACTGGAGGCTTAGAAGTGTGAGATGTTTTGGGTGTAGTTAGCTCAGGTTGGCTACAGCCAAGGGCTTGAATTGGGGCAAAAGAGAGAGAAAATGCAGATGTTTCAGGGCCAGAGTATGGAGAAATAGAAGCAGAGCCCTAAAGAATGAAGGCTTATGAGGATTCAATATAATTTTTCAGGCAGGGAAGGGCTCAGATGGAATTGTTAGCGTGCTCACTGGAGTACGGCCATTTCTCAGGAGTTCTGCTGAGCAATTTTTATGGCTGAGGCACTGAGCTGGGAAATCTTTCTTGGTCCTGTCTTTATAGGACAGTATTTACAAAGCTAATTTCCCACTTCATCTTCTAGGTCATTTTATTGTCAGTTTTTTTCCCTTGACTTTAAGGAAAAAAAATTAATTAAACATTTAATATAGTCACACCCCAGATGTTCAAGCTGGTTTTAGAAAAGGCAGAGAAACCAGAGATCAAATTGCCAACATCTGCTGGATCATGGAAAAAGCAAGAGAGTTCCAGAAAAACATCTACTTCTGCTTTATTGACTATGCCAAAACCTTTGACTGTGTGGATCACAATCAACTGTGGAAAATTCTGAAAGAGATGGGAATACCAGACCACCTGACCTGCTTCTTGAGAAACCTATATACAGCTCAGGAAGCAACAGTTAGAACAGGACATGAAACAACAGACTGGTTCCAAATAGGAAAAGGAGTACGTCAAGGCTGTATATTGTCATCCTGCTTATTTCACTTCTATGCAGAGTACATCATGAGAAACGCTGGGGCTGGAAGAAACACAAGCTGGAATCAAGATTGCCCAGAGAAATATCAATAACCTTAGATATACAGATGACACCACCCTTTGGCAGAAAGTGAAGAGGAACTAAAAAGCCTCTTGATGAAAGTGAAAGTGGAGAGTGAAAAAGTTGGCTTAAAGCTCAACATTCATAAAACGAAGATCATGGCATCTGGTCCCATCACTTCATGGAAAATAGATGGGGAAACAGTAGAAACAGTGTCAGACTTTATTTTTTGGGGCTCCAAAATCACTGCAGATGGTGACTACAGCCATGAAATTAAAAGACGCTTACTCTTGGAAGAAAAGTTATGACCAATCTAGCACATTTAAAAGCAGAGACATTACTTTGCCAACAAAGGTCCATCTAGTCAAGGCTATGGTTTTTCCTGTGGTCATGTACGGATGTGAGAGTTGGACTGTGAAGAAGGCTGAGTGCCGAAGAATTGATGCTTTTGAACTGTGGTGTTGGAGAAGACTCTTGAGAGTCCTTTGGACTGCAAGGAGATCAGCCCTGGGATTTCTTTGGAAGGAATGATGCTGAAGCTGAAACTCCAGTACTTGGGCCACCTCCTGCGAAGAGTTGACTCATTGGAAAAGACTCTGATGCTGGGAGGGATTGGGGGCAGGAGGAGAAGGGGACGACAGAGAATCAGATGGCTGGATGGCATCACGGACTCGATGGACATGAGTCTGAGTGAACTCTGGGAGTTGGTGATGGACAGGGATGCCTGGCGTGCTGCGATTCATGGGGTCGCAAAGAGTCGGACAAGACTGAGCAACTGAACTGAACTGATATATGTTTATTCTCAAAAGTATATATACTATAAAGTTTTAATCTATCACTAACCTCTCTGTACCCACTGGTCTCCCCCTCTACACTCACAGAGGTAACTGCTGTTAGGTGCTTTTTCATGGCAAATGCAAAGGTGAATATAGCAAATCTATATTCTCATCTAGCTTTTCAATGCTTCCCAGGTAGTGTATTGGTAAAGAATCTGCCTGCCTATGCAGGAGCTGCAAGAGATTCAGGTTCGATGCCTGAGTTGGGAAGATCCCCTAGAGAGGAAATGGCAACCCACTCCAGGATTCTTGCCTGGAAAATCCCATGACAGAGGAGCCTTTGGGGTTACAGTCCATGGAGTCACAGAATCAGTACCCAACTGAGTCCACGTGTGCACACACACACACGCCCTTTTTAACACAAATGATAGTGCTTCCTTTCCTTAACAGCAAATTCTAGTCATCTTTTCTAGTGT
This sequence comes from Aepyceros melampus, assembly GCA_006408695.1. Lineage (NCBI taxonomy): Eukaryota > Metazoa > Chordata > Mammalia > Artiodactyla > Bovidae > Aepyceros > Aepyceros melampus. The sequence continues at coordinate 227,645 of SJXQ01009188.1, read as the reverse complement.
CTTTTTGAGGCATTAAGACAGTTGTGCTGTTGACTGCAGTTAACAATAACGAAGCAGCTGATAGATTTCGAGGTTTTATTCTGTTACTATATTGAGGGGCTGCTATTCAACTTATAACAGCCTAAGAGTTAGGATTGACTTTTCTTTTGACAAACTAGGACACCAAGTTATTCCCTCATTTTATACACAAGCAAAGTAAGGTATTTAAATGACACCCAGGAATGCTAGTTGTCCAGTCTGTCCCTTATGAGTGCCTAGACTGTTGCTTAAATGTGGATCCTGTGAGTCGGTGGTAGGAGAGGAGTCTGAAGTGTGTCCCAGCACAGTGAGTGAAGGTTATTTATTTGGCTGTTTACTCCACAAGGCTGTGAGTCTCTGGAGAACAAGAATGTGCCTTATGTATTGTGACAGCATTACTGCCTAGCACTGTGCCTGGTACATAACAAACACCCTGTTTTTGGAAAGCTTTGGAACCTGACTCACAGTGGATATTATTGCAGAAAACAATTTTGCTATTTTTGTCCTCTGTAACATACTTTAGTATGTTGAATATTTATGACTTTGTTTTGCTTTTCCAGAATGAATATAATTACCAATTTTTGAGCACTAATCATGCATCAGTCATAATTACCAAACACATCTCATTTAACTAACTATGACAACTCTGTGGCTTGAGTAGTCAAATCATTTGGCAGACGATGATGAAATGAGTTCAAAGAGGTAAACTAACTCACTCAACTGTACAGCTATCACCCTGTTTTTGGAAAGCTTTGGAACCTGACTCACAGTGGATATTATTGCAGAAAACAATTTTGCTATTTTTGTCCTCTGTAACATACTTTAGTATGTTGAATATTTATGACTTTGTTTTGCTTTTCCAGAATGAATATAATTACCAATTTTTGAGCACTAATCATGCATCAGTCATAATTACCAAACACATCTCATTTAACTAACTATGACAACTCTGTGGCTTGAGTAGTCAAATCATTTGGCAGACGATGATGAAATGAGTTCAAAGAGGTAAACTAACTCACTCAACTGTACAGCTAGTAAGCTAGAGTTCAGAACCAGGTCAGTCTGACCACAAAGCCAGTGGCCTTGACCATTTAAACATATCTATACGTCACCTACTTCTTGAAAACCACAAGGAAAGCTCAGCCTCTGGTCATACTATATTGTTTATCTCCAGGGTTTTGATAACCATGAGAAGGATAACTTGATAACTTGAGAAGGAAACAGTAATAACAAAACAGGCTTCTTGTTTACAGGAGTTGTTTTCTGAGTTGGGACTAATCCTAAAGTCTACCTATCATTTGTATTGTGTTGTTCCGAGTGCCAAAAACTTCTACGATATATGCAGAAGGCTGAGGTGCTGACATTGACCTTGATGATGTTATACTGAGCAAGATGTAATGTCAGTATTTGCTGTCACTTCCTGACAGGGTGCATTTCAATGTATCTCTATTGGGAACCCTTAAAATAGAACAGTGGAGAAGGAAATGGCAAACCACTCCAATATTTTGGCCTGGCGAATCCCATGGACAGAGGAGCCTGGCAGGCTGTAGCCCATGGAGTCACAAAGAGTTGGACATGCTGAGTGACTAACACAAATTAGAACAGGGTATGTTGTTCAAAAGCAAAAATTAGATATTTAGTATTAAAGGAACAAAAAAAGAGAGTGGGTAGTGTTACGTGTAACATGTACTTTCTTTATTCATCCTTTCAGTAAGTATTTGAGTTTCTACTTTCTGCCTGGCACTGCTTGGGGGCAGTGGAGATACAGGCAGTGAATAAAAACTCCTGTTTGTAACTTATGTTCTAATGGGAAGACAAACAAAAAGAAAAGTGAAAGAGAAGTTAGATGTTGAGCAGTCTTACAGAGAAGGATGGGGAAGGGGAGTATAGGGGTTTCCCTGATGGCTCAGATGGTAAAGAATCTGCCTGCAATGCAGGAGACTCAGGTTCGATCCCTGGGTTGGGAAGATCCCCTGGAGAAACGGCAGCTCACTCAAGTATTCTTGCCTGAAAATCCCATGGACAGAGGACCCTCCTGGATGGAGGAGTCCATGGGGTTGCAAAGGGCTGGACATGACTGAACGACTAACACTATATGCTCATCACCACCATGTTCAATTTAACTTCTTAAATTGTTTATTGCAATTGTGACAAGTCATTAGCCTCTGGCCCCTTTCTCTGAGCATGCCGCATTATGCCTTGGATTTGTGTAACATCTTGCAGGTCCTGCTTTCTGCGCAGACAATGTGAAACCCAGGTAACCACTTGTCCTGATATTCACATCTAGTTTCTTGTTGGTTAGTTTAGCTTGAATCTAGATTCACATATAAATGCCTGGAGGAGGTATTCATATAACCTTGAGAGTCTGCAGAGAATCAGAAGGAGCAGGGGAAAAGAAAACAAAACAGGACCTCTTTAGGTAAGTTTAGGTAGAATTATCTTTACTTCTTTACTGCTGGCCTAATCACTCCGGGAATGAAACACAGATCAAGGGCATCGCACGGTTTAGAGATGCCTGGAAGGAGGTTCTGGGTAGCTTATAAAAGGTAAGACAGAAGAAAGTGTAATTACGTGTCAAGTGAATGAAGCAAGGGTGATGCAGAGGTGGTGGTGGCGACTGACACTTTAGCCTCTCATCAGCTACTTACCCCCAAGGCAACTGTCCCTACCACAACAAATCCAAAATAACAATATTCTTCAATTGTGACAACTGCCAGTTTTGCAGTCACATGTGAGTGTGAATAAAAGCATTTTTGGAGAACCGTGTTTTGTATTGATCTACCATACAGTTTAAGTAAGAGTGTCATTGCCAAAGCAACTTCAAGACAAGCTCCAGGAAGCCAGAGGTTTAAAAAATACGGCCATAGCTTAGAAAGAACACAGCCAGTGGAAGGACTTTCCCTAGAAGTTCTTATGTTAGCTGTTAAGAATAGCGATGGTAGGCCATCAGGCTTGGGCAGAGACAGGAATATCGGGAATAGCTGTAATGGTGACAATGAAGTCACGCCCTCCTCTCCTTGTGAAGTCAAAATCATTTAAAAAACCAGTGATGCTCACGTCATCCGTGGTTGAGGCCTCCCTTCGGTCCTTAGGGTAGAGTGCCGCCTACCTATGGCTCCGGCCAGCGTTAAACATCGAAACCCTCTCAAACGCGGCCGGTAGGGGTCCGACGCCGGTTCCACCGAGGCCTCGGACCTGGGCCTGGCCTCAAGACTAAGCTGGGCGGGGACCACTGGCCGGCTCGGTTCTCTCCGCATGGCCTGCTGGGAGTTGTAGTTCAGTCGTCGAAGAGCCGCGACAATCCCGGTCCCTCTCTTCCGCTTCCTCCCCGCCCCGGATGAGTTCGCCAAACGGGAACCGCGGGTGGGTAACCAGAGAACGAGGGGCTACAATTCCCAAGGGACCGTTGCGCTCAGTGCGCAGCCCCAGGTATTCCAGACCGTGTCTGCCTCCAGCGCACGCGCACACGCGTCGGGCGGTGGCGGGATTTTGCCGCGTGCGCTTTCCCGCCCCAGTCCGCTAGGCGCTCGCTGCGCCTCGGTCGACCCTTGCCAACCGTCTGTGTTCTCGCTCTCTCGCGGCCTCGCGCGCCCCTCCTTCTCGCTAGTTTCTGTTAGAGCCCGGCCACGCCCGTTTCCCGCCTCCAGGGCCTGGTTCTTTCCCGCCCCAGCCCTGCCCTTTTTGCGCCCCTGCTGCTTCTGGAGGCGGAGGCTCCATGTTGTCCCCTCAGCGAGCGGCTGCATCGGGAGGAGCAGGTGAGGCGCCCGATTTCCCCCGAGCCCGCTCCGTGGCCACCTCCACCGCCCTCGCTGCTGTAGCTCCGAGGAGACCGCACGCCCGCGCCGCCGCCCTTCCTCGTCCCGGCGCTGGGACTGCGCGCCCCTCCTTGGCGTCCCTTGGCCGGCTTACTCGGGTCCAGGGGCTGCTCGCGGGGTCGGGACGGCAGGGCACGGGCGGCGCCTTCCTCGGCCCCCTTCGGAGGTCGGGCCCTGCGCTCGGGGGAGACTGCTGGTGCCCCCTGGGGCTGCTGCCGCCCTCCTGGCGCCTCCCCTCCCTGCCTGGGGCGGCCCCGAGGGTCGGTGGTCCCGGGCCGTCGTTCCGGGGCTGCGCCCCGCGCGCCCCGCCCTGGCGGAGCTGGGCGCTCTTGGCTGCGGTCCCCTTCCTGCCTGGGCGCCTCGCACACTCGCGGGCCGAGTGGCTCTGGCCTTGTTAACGGGCCCGGGGAGCTGAGAAAGTATTATAGATGCCGTATTGTTCAACCTTTCAAAAAGCTGTGGAGGCTGCGAAGTGTCTTTGAGTTGGAAACTATTTTTATCCTAACGACCTTGAGTTACAAGAAGTATTAGGAAGGTTGATTTTCAACCCACACTTATCTCCCTAAAGGAGATAATAGAATGTGGCCTAAATTGATTTTTAAGAAGTTCTTTCAGTACGTGTGGTACAATACGTTCTTTTGCTTTCTTGAAGACGTAAAGAATAGTGAAAGTATTAAATAAAAACAAATGGTCACCATAAATTCGTGGGTTTTGATTTCATCTGTCATTTTACCTGACTTTATTTTTGTTTGCTGTGTGTTCTGTTGAAATGGCCTGACGTTTCATTTGCGAAATCTGAAGGCAACAACAGAACACTGAAGACTCTTCATAAATCCCAGCCCTGAAATTTGAACACGAAGTTGGGTAGAATGTTTAGGGAAGGAGAGAAAAGAACTAACGGACCAAAAACGGGGTTTCACATTCTGGCTGGCTTTTGGAGAATCAAAACCTATGTAGTTTTTAAGCCAAGATACGTATTCAGCATTGCAGTGTTGAATTTCAAATGAGTGCTTTTTTTCAGTCCCCACAGAAAGTAGCTCATAGTGTAGAAATCTCTTTTCCTGCTTTAACACCTGTCAAGGAAACGCTTGACTGAAGATCTCTTCCTAATGAGGCATTAGGTTTGCAGAGCAGGTTGTTTTATTAGCTATTGTTTACTGTCTTAGTGGAGTCATGAAGTTAAGAAAAGTAGTAGCAGGGAAGAAATGTGATGATGTGTGCCAGCATAATTGTTCTGGTTTTCACTAAACAGGGCTTGTTCAGTCGCTCAGTATTGTCCCATCCGTTGTGACCCCATGGATTGCAGCACACCAGGCTTCCCTGTTTAGAATAGGCTTTTGTAGAATTGGTTTTCTAAGGTGTAGCACATGCATTTTTTCATTTTTATGATTCCTAAGTCATAGAAGATATACTCACTAATTATTTAAAATGAAATAATGGAGACTTGTAAGAAGAAATGTAATGTCTTCTCTACCTCCCCAGTTCCTCGCAATTACTCACAATTTGGTCATATAGTCTTACTATTTCTTTGAAATATTAAAGAACCCTTGGGCGTGTGAACTTGTTTGAGAATTGGTTTAAAATTTACCTCTGATGACTAGGCATGCCTTTAAAGTTTCTGTGGCCTTGTGTTTCATGTTGAGAAATTGTTTAAACAACACAGCTATAGTTTAAAGTTAATCTGAATTTTAAAACATTTTCCTGAATTTGAGATTCTAAGAGCATATTCTCTAAAAAATATCAAGGGGGAAACATGATGGGAAAGCTTTTAGTTAAAAGGAAAAAAAAAAAATCTTTTAGTTGCTGTAGAGCTGTGGTTCCCAGCTCTGCTGCACTTTAGAATAACTTGGGTTTTAAAAAGGAGCTAACTCCCAGATTCTGATTTAACTCATTGAGGAGCCAGGCAGTAGTGAAAAAGCTTCTGAAACCCAAGCAATTTAATTTTTATATTAATAGATAATCAAATTTCCCTATAGGTTGTTGCTTGATTTGAATTGATTTATTGCATTATAGGAAGTATAGTTTGTAATGTCGATATTTTTGTATTGAGTTGTTACTCTTCTGGGCTTCCCCAGTGGCTTGGCGGGTAAAGAATCCAATTGCTTGCAATGGAGGAGACATGAGGCAGGGGTTCCATCCCTGAGTTGGGAAGATCCTCTGGAGGAGGAAATGGCAACCTACTCCAGTATTGTTGCCAAGAGAATTCCATGGACAGAGGAGCCCGGCAGGCTACAGTCCATGGACTTGCAAGAGTTGGACATGACTTAGTGACCAAACCACTACCTGTGCTAAAATACAAAAATTTTCTATGACAGATGAAAATAATCTTCCTCGTAAACCTTTTAATTAATTAGAATGTAAATTTCCCCTAGTATTCTGTTGAGTTGTGTTTAAATAGTATTTTCATGGAAACAACCTTAGAGATATATGTGTATGTACCAGTAGACTACCTTGAGACAAAAGGCACTCCCACCATCAGCAAAAAGGAGCCGCACCCAGTGGTTCTAGAGTTGGCTGAGAGTTTCCCTCTACCTTTGTATATGATGATGTGTTTTGTTTTCTTTGGCGTTCTCTTTGAATTGGGAACTTTAAAAGACTGCCAGCAAGAACAAGGCATGAAAATGGTATGCTTCTGTTTTTGGGTGTGTTGCTTTTGCTCTTTAGAAAATGTGGTATTTCAAAAGGAGAATGGAAAACTCGGGTCATAACTTTACCCTGAGTCATGCACGCTGCTCAGTGAAATGTTTCTTTAAGTACAGTTAGGATTTGCTTTTCAGAACACTCTGGACAGTAAGGATGAGAACTGAGGTGCGCTCTGCCCCAGTGGTTTTTAACCCAGGGTGGTTTTACCTGGTTGGGACACTTAGCAATGCTGGAGACATGTATGGGTCTCCCAATCAAGAGGGAGCACAATTGTTACCTGGTGAGAAGAGGTGAGAGATGCTGCTAAATATCCTACAGTGAGTGGGATAGTTCCCCATAACAGAGTTATCCACCCAAAATACCAGTGGAACTGAGGTTGAGAAACCCTGGTGTTAACTGTTCAATTGATCTACCAACTTCTGTCTGAATTACCTGAAATAGCAATTATTGCTTCCAAATAACTGGTTTCGTTGAGTTTATCACTGTTTTCAAATATCTGAAGAGCATTTAAACTTCTTTCCCCCATAATGCTTTTCCTGATAGAACTTGCTCCTTAAAATGTGTGTTTCCCAGGGTCAGGAAGGCCACTTACAGGTCCGTCATCTCATCTGCTTCTGTTTGGCCTGTGCTGCTAGGTTGTCTTCTGTCCTTTAAAAATTCAGAAATCTAGGAAGAATTAGCGTTGTAATTTGCATAGTCTCAACAAATCTTTCCCAATAATAATTAATTTCACTTGTTAGTCTTTCGGCCATTCTGTTTGTCCTTTTGGTGAAGTTGTTCAGTTGCTAAGTTGTGTTCAACTCTTTGCGACCCCATGGACTGCGGCAGGCCAGGCTTCCCTGTCCTTCACCATTTCCTGGAGTTTGCTCAAACTCACGTCCACTGAGTCCAATTATACATCGATTAAATAAGCATATTTAAACTTAGTGATTAATCTGGATTAAGGTGTGTATTAAAAACGAGAGGCTAAGTCAATGCTTTAAAAAAGTACTTAGAAAAAACTTCCATGTCAATTATTGGAATCCTTTATAATTATCCAAATATTTTCAACATTTCTGCATACTTTGAAATGATGACTGATAGAGTATTACTTTGAGCTATTTGCAGCACTAATAATTGGCAGTATAATAGTTTTACCACTCACCTTGTTTTTTTTTAAATTAGGTTTTAAGTTCACTAAACTTCAGTTTTTCCTAAATTTAGGTTTATAAATTTACTTAAATGTAAACGAATGGTCTGGGAACTGGGATCCACAAGCTCTGTGGTGCGCCCCGCCAAAAAAAGTGTATACTGAGGATAGATAGGACTGGTCAGGCCATATCTTTTGTATGTGTATAAAATGTCACATCTGTTCATGTACGTGAACATAAGTAAAGCATGAACTCTTCATATACTAAACAAATATTAATTGTGCATATAAGTGAGTGTTACTCAGAAAATGTCAACTTGGAAAATGATTACTTTGCTATGGGAGAAGGCATATAAGGTTACCACTTAAGGGTTTTTCTAGTACCATCCCTGGAGGTTAGATCTCCAGTATGATTCCTGAGAAATGGAAGTAATTTCACTGCACCCCACTGCAAATGGGGTGTCTCTCTCCCTTAAAAAACCCTCAAGTCTTTTGTGGAGTCCTTCCTGTGCAAGTTGCTTTTTTTTATCATGAAGTTTGATCTGTTCTTTAGCCAGGCCTATACAATTTAAGTTAAACCAAAGCATGAATAGGTTCCGTAACAAGTTTGGCCAATTTGGATATTCAGGAAGTTTTCAGTTGTTGAAGAGGCACTGAATTTTAGAGCTGGAAAATGGCTTTACCTAACTGCCTGGTTTTGTGGAAGAAACTGAGGTGTAGGTAAGTATAATGATTTACTCATGCTGTTACAGTTAGTACGAAACTGGGCCCTGAAGTCTGGCCTTTCCTGATTGTTAGGGAGGCCTCTCCCCTCTACATACTCCTTTACTTGCATCACAATCTTTGCCAAACCAGGAGCCGAAGTTACAGAAGGAAGAAATGATAGGGTTTGGTGGTATATTGCATGTGAGTCAGGAAAGATGTGGAGGCTGAAAGGCAGAGATTTGAAAGAGTGGAGTAGCTGACAGGATTCACGTTGATGATACCAAATGATTAATGATACCATATGCAGAGTTATAAAATGGTAGAGGTTTAATCTTGACTCATTTTACTGTTGAGACTGAAGGCTGGACATGCCCAGAATCACACAGGTTGTTAGTGGGAGAACTGGAACAGGAACTTGTCCTCTGACTCTTATACCCATTATTTCTATGTAATACTCCTCCGAGAGTGGGCTGATGGTGGGATATCCAGGTGAATGTGTGCCTGAGGCAGTTGCACATTTGGACCCAAGTCCAGGTTAGAAATTAATGAAGTTGCATCACCAAAATAGAGGGTGTAGTGAAATTAATTAATGGGCTTCTCTTGTGGCTCAGCTGGTAAAGAATCCGCCTGCAATGCAGGAGACCTGGGTTTGATCCCTGGGTTGGGAAGATCCCTTGAAGAAGGGAAAGACTAGCCACTTCAGTATTCTCGCCTGGAGAATTCCACGGACTGTATGGTCCATGGGGTCGCAAAGAGTCAGACACGACTGATTTCACTAATTTCAGTGAAATTAATGAGTAGAGAGCTCAGTCAGGGAGAGGATGAGAACTGTGCAAGGCTAAAGCAGGGCATTGGTGGGTATCGCAGGCTGAAAAGAGGTTGATAAAGAGGTTGGAAGGGAAGGAGGAGTGGGCACTGCTGTGGAGTCCAAAGGTTTTAAGAAGTGTTAGAAGTCGTGGGCCAATGTGTTTTATCACAGGTTAGGGTTGAGTGGGAATCAAAGGCCTAATGCATTTGGCAGGTGAGGTCACTGATGGGCCAGAGAGTGGTTTCAACAGAGACTGAGAGGAAAGTCAGATGGCACGGTGAAGAGAAGGGAATGGGTGGATGAGTGCATGAAGACGGACTTGAAGGGGGCTGACAATGACGGGAGACTGGGAGGAGCAGGGGAAGAAACGGACTTTGACCGCAGTTCTTCGCATGTACTGTCAGGTTTAGTGTTCACAATACTAGGAAGCTGTTATTCTCTGGTAGGTGCTGGGCCTGAATGTGACAGTTTCCTTACTCCCGAGGAGCTCATTACGATCTAAAGTTGTAATGAGTGGAATAATCAGCAAAGGTTGCTCAGTGGTGTCCGACTATATATATATAGTCCATGGAATTCTCCAGGCCAGAATACTGGAGTGGGCAGCCTTTCCCTTCTCCAGGGTGATCTTCCTGACCCAGGGATTGAACCCAGGTCCCTGCTTTGCAGGCGGATTCTTTACCAGCTGAGTACAAGGGAAGCCCCAAGTAGAATAATAGTATGTGCTAGTATTCTTTTTTTAATTAATTTATTTTAAATTGAAAGATAATAGCTTTGCAATATTGTGTTAGTTTCTGCCATACATGAGCATGAATCAGCCATAGGTGTACATATGTCCCCTCCCTCTTCACCCCCTTCCCTGCCCCACCTCCCAGTAGTGTTTACTAGTAGCAGAAACAGGAAAACAGGTTCATTTGATTGAGTCCCTAATATGTGTCATACGGGCTTCACAGGCAGCTCAGTGTTAAAGAATCCACCTGCTAAGGCAGGAGCCACAGGAAACCTGGTTTTGATCCCTCCATTGGGAAGATCCCCTGGAGAAGGAAATGGCAACCCACTCCAGTATTCTTGCCTGGAAAATCCCATGGACGGTGGAGCCTGGCGGGCTACTGCTCATGGGGTTGCAAAAAGGCGGATGTGACTGAGCATGCTCGCAGTTTGTGTCAGACACTGTTGCTTTGAGATGGTATTAATTTTATAAATAAAGGAAACTGCAGATGGCTAGATGTTTATCCACAGTCACGTAGTGACTAAGAGGTGGAGTTTGCTTGTTTATTATACGCGTTGTTTACTGGATGTCTCCTCTCTGTGGGCACTGTTCTGGTTCTTGGGGGACATAACATTGAACAAAGAGACAAAACTTTCTGTCCTCATAGATCTTATATTCTGGAGGTGAGAGAGTAAGGATTCAAGCCCTGTGGACTCTCTTGATTGCTTTTTTAGTGTAAAGTGATGGGCTGTGAGAGGACTGGGTTGGGAGGTCAGGCCTGAGGGAGGGCACAGGTGAGTGATGAAGGACGAGCAAGTGTTTGCTGGAGTCGAGCGGAAGGCACATTTCAGGCCGTGGAAACAAATAGTTGAATAGGCTGTATATTTGAAATTTTGAGATTAGAACAGTACGTGGATCCTAACTTTCTCCTAGGAGGAGTATAAATTTACCTGGGAGGGTGAGGAGAATAAGAATTACAGAAACTAAGGCAGCAGGGTGAATGGTGAAAGGCTTTGACTTACAGAATTAAGATTTTAGCGTTGAGCCATCAATCCATAAAATGTTTTTGATAGTTTTGTTGCGTAGTTGCTGTCATGGTTTGTTTTTGTACTGCAGTGAAGGTGTTCAGCCCTAGGGAATGAGTGACAATTCACAGCAGCACTCGGGAGATGTTGGCTTGAATGATCAGCCTGATAGGCAGGAAATGTTGGAAGCTGGCACGGCTAGAGGAGAGGGCCCTGAGGTTTTGATAAAGGGCTTTACGGGATTGGGAGGATCTGAGATGCCAAGATACACGAGCAAAGGGTATTTACATGATCAGTTCAGTTCAGTCGGGCAGTTGTGTCCGACTCTTTGCGACCCCATGAATCGCAGTACGCCAGGCCTCCCTGTCCATCACCAACTCCCGGAGTTCACTCAGACTCACGTCCATTGAGTCCATGATGCCATCCAGCCATCTCATCCACGGTCGTCCCTTTCTCCTCCTGCCCCCAATCCCTCCCAGCATCAGGGTCTTTTCCAATGAGTCAACTCTTCGCATAAGGTGGCCAAAGTACTGGAGCTTCAGTTTTAGCATCATTCCTTCCAAAGAAATCCCAGGGTTGATCTCCCTCAGAATGGACTGGTTGGATCTCCTTTGCAGTCCAAGGGACTCTCAAGAGTCTTCTCCAACACCACAGTTCAAAAGCATCAATTCTTCGGCACTCAGCCTTCTTCACAGTCCAACTCTCACATCCATACATGACCACAGGAAAAACCATAGCCTTGACTAGACGGACCTAAGTCGGCAAAGTAATGTCTCTGCTTTTGAATATACTATCTAGGTTGGTCATAACTTTTCTTCCAAGGAGTAAGCGCCTTTTAATTTCATGGCTGCAGTCACCATCTGCAGTGATTTTGGAGCCCCAAAAACCAAAGTCTGACACTGTTTCTACTGTTTCCCCATCTATTTCCCATGAAGTGATGGGGCCAGATGCCATGATCTTCGTTTTCTGAATGTTGAGCTTTAAGCCAACTTTTCCACTCTCCTCTTTCACTTTCAACAAGAGGCTTTTTAGCTCCTCCTCACTTTCTGCCATAAGGGTGGTGTCATCTGCATATCTGAGATTATTGATATTTCTCCCAGCAATCTTGATTCCAGCTTGTGTTTCTTCCAGTCCAGCATTTCTCATGATGTACTCTGCATATAAGTTAAATAAGCAGGGTGACAATATACAGCCTTGACGTACTCCTTTTCCTATTTGGAACCAGTCTGTTGTTCCATGTCCAGTTCTAACTGTTGCTTCCTGACCTGCATACAGATTTCTCAAGAGGCAGGTCAGGTGGTCTGGTATTCCCATCTCTTTCAGAATTTTCCACAGTTTACTGTGATCCACACAGTCAAAGGCTTTGGCATAGTCAATAAAGCAGAAATAGATGTTTTTCTGGAACTCTCTTGCTTTTTCCATGATCCAGCGGATGTTGGCAATTTGATCTCTGGTTCCTCTGCCTTTTCTAAAACCAGCTTGAACATCAGGGAGTTCACGGTTCACATATTGCTGAAGTCTGGCTTGGAGAATTTTGAGCATTACTTTACTAGCATGTGAGATGAGTGCAATTGTGCGGTAGTTGGAGCATTCTTTGGCATTGCCTTTCTTTGGAATTGGGATGAAAACTGACCTTTTCCAGTCCTGTGGCCACTGCTGAGTTTTCCAGATTTGCTGGCAAATTGAGTGCAGCACTTTCACAGCATCATCTTTCAGGATTTGAAACAGCTCAACGGGAATTCCATCACCTCCACTAGCTTTGTTCGTAGTGATGCTTTCTAAGGCCCACTTGACTTCACATTCCAAGATGTCTGGCTCTAGATTAGTCAACACATCATCATGATTATCTGGGTCATGAAGATCTTTTTTGTACAGTTCTTCCGTGTATTCTTGCCACCTCTTCTTAATATCTTCTGCTTCTGTTAGGTCCAGACCATTTCTGTCCTTTATCGAGCCCATCCTTGCATGAAATGTTCTCTTGGTATCTCTAATTTTCTTGAAGAGATCTCTAGTCTTTCCCATTCTGTTCTTTTCCTCTATTTCTTTACATTGATTGCTGAAGAAGGCTTTCTTATCTCTTCTTGCTATTCTTTGGAACTCTGCATTCAGATGCTTATATCTTTCCTTTTCTCCTTTGCTTTTTGCTTCTCTTCTTTTCACAGCTATTTGTAAGGCCTCCCCAGACAGCCATTTTGCCTTTTTGCATTTCTTTTCCATGGGGATGGTCTTGATCCCATCTCCTGAAAATAAGATTTTTACTTGGATGATCAATATAGTTTTATTGTCTTAGGAAGTGAGAGATAAAGATGGTATGGTGAAAAGTGAGCACCTGTGTTTGAATTATTGATGTGTATAGTTCAAAATGATTTTTCCCTTGAGTGGACCCAAACTGAGATCTTTTAAAGTCCTGTGTGCCTAGTGTACTGTTAGAGAGAAATGCAGGATCTCCCCAGCTCCCTCAACTAAATATAGCCTGGTTCTCTTCCTTTTCACTTTACTATAGGCAGAAAGAGGAAGAGATGAGAAAAGGTTTTATCTTTTTTTTTTTAAAACTGTCCTTAGTGGTCTTCATCTTTTCTTGAAGTGCAGTTCATTGCATACAACTGCGTATATTTCTGTCACAGAATTTTTCTATCTTGTTTGTAGTCCAGGTAACGTTACCTCATGCCTGTTGCCCTGACAGTACCACCTGCATGCTTAGGGTGGGTGGTAGCTTTCGACTATATTACATACATATTCATTCTTATTTAACAGTTGTTTATTGTGTGCCTGCTTTCTGTTGGAAATTCACGTTGCTCAGTAAACTTTAATGGTGAAATAGATGAAATGGAAAGAACCAGTACCATGAAGTTAATTGTGAAGTCCTGGAGGACTCGGTTTGGCTGTCTCTCATAGACCCTCCAAATAAGTGATTTAAACAAGGTAGACGTTTTCCTTTCATGGGAAAGTGAGCCAGCAGTGGCAGTTTTGCGACACTAAGTCCTCAGCCCTGACGCTCTCGTTGCTCTGATATTCTGGAGGTGTCACCCTCACACGCCTGGTCCAGGGTGACTTGCTCCTACTTTTGCATCTAACCAGCAACAAGGGGGAAGATGCGTGATCTGAAAGTTGCTGTGTCATCTCCAGTCAGAACTTAGGCACATAGTGATACCCTGCATACAGGGTTGCTTTGGAAATGTGTTTCTTCTGAGTATTTATATGCCTAGCTAAAAATATTACCATAGCAGCAGGAGAAAAGTGGATGTTGGGGGAGCAACAGCCATCTCAGGGACTTTGGCACTGCCTTGAGTATTGCACAGCACTTAACCCCGTGCCTTATCCATAAGGTGTGAATAAATTGTTCTCATTTGTTCTTTTATATGAAAGATTGAAGGTCTTCGTGCCCCGGATTCACCTGCTGTTATGTCAGTAAGAACTGCAAAAGATTATTCACAAAAATATTTCCTTTCTGTAATGGGAAACAATGGGAAAGAAAAGTGTTAGTATCTGTGTATTATAATGTCAGCATGACATTTAATCTATAGTTATAGGTTGTTTTCCAGTAGTTCGCTAAAAAAAGTAAAAAAATGGCTAGCCTTTTGTTGCTATCTGATACTATGAGTTTAAAAAATGAGCAGCAGTGCTTACTTAAAGGGTAGAGTCTGGCGGTCAGGCTGTTTTGTCTACTTTGCCTGCTATGATCATTCAGCCTTTAGTGCTTCCCAGATGAAAGGGTTTCTGGGACCGTATGTGTGATTTTGGCCATATCTACCTATCTCTACTATGCTCAACTTAATATTTGTTTTTCAATTTACTTTAAATTCATTAGTTTTTTTTTTTTTTAACTTAGCCTCCTTCTAAGCAATAATCCACTAAAACATGGTTTTGTTTCCTAATTCAGTTCAGTTCAGTTCAGTCACTCAGTCGTGTCTGACTCTGCGACGCCATGAATTGCAGCATGCCAGACTCCCTGTCCATCACCAACTCCCGGAGTTTACTCAAACTCATGTCTATTGAGTCAGTGATGCCATCCAGCCATCTCATCCTCTGTCGTCCCCTTCTCCTCCTGCCCCCAATCCCTCCCAGCATCAGAGTCTTTTCCAATGAGTCAACTCTTTGCATGAGGTGGCCAAAGTACTGGAGTTCCAGCTTTAGCATCATTCCCTCCAAAGAAATCCCAGGGCTGATCTCCTTCAGAATGGACTGGTTGAATCTCCTTGCAGTCCAAGGGACTCTCAAGAGTCTTCTTCAACACCACAGTTCAAAAGCATCAATTCTTTGGTGCTCAGCTTTCTTCAAATCCAATTCTCACATCCATACACGACTACTGGAAAAACCATAGCCTTGACTAGACGGACCTTTGTTGGCAAAGTCATGTCTCTGCTTTTTAATATGCTGTCTAGGTTGGTCATAACTTTCCTTCCAGGAAGTAAGCGTCTTTTAATTTCATGGCTGCAGTCACCATCTGCAGTGATTTTTGAGCCCCCCCAAATAAAGTCTGATACTGTTTCCACTATTTCCCCATCTATTTGCCATGAAGTGAAGGGACCAGATGCCATGATCTTAGTTTTCTGAATGTTGAGCTTTAAGCCAAGTTTTCACTCTCCTCTTTCACTTTCATCAAGAGACTCTTAAGTTCTTCTTCAATTTCTGCCATAAGGGTGGTATCATCTGCATATCTGAGGTTATTGATATTTCTCTCAGCAATCTTGATTCCAGTTTATGCTTCTTCCAGCCCAGCGTTTCTCATGGTGTATTCTGCATATAAGTTAAATAAGTAGGGTGACATATAGCCTTGACATACTCCTCCTTTTCCTATTTGGAGCCAGTCTGTTGTTCCCTGTCCAGTTCTAACTGTTGTTTCCTGTCCTGCATATAGGTTTCTCAAGAGGCAGGTCAGGTGGTCTGGTATTCCCATCTCTTTCAGAATTTTCCACAGTTTATTGTGATCCACACAGTCAAAGGCTTTGGCATAGTCAATAAAGCAGAAATAGATGTTTTTCTGGAACTCTCTTGCTTTTTCAGTGACCCAGCAGATGTTGGCAATTTGATCTCTGGTTCCTCTGCCTTTTCTAAAACCATCTTGAACATCTGGAAGTTCATAGTTCATGTATTGCTGAAGCCTGGCTTGGAAAATTTTAAGCATTACTTTACTAGCATGTGAGATGAGTGCAATTGTGTGGTAGTTTGAGCATTCTTTGGCATTGCCTTACTCATTCATAATTTCCTAATATTCATTAAATACCCAGTTATTAGAATTTGCTTGCTAATGCAGGAAACATGGGTATGATCCCTGGGTTGGGAAGGTCTCCTAGAGAAGGAATGGCAATCCACTCCAGTATTACCTGGAGAATTCCTTCTAGTCCATGGGGTCACAAAGACTCCGATGTGACTTAGCAGCTAAACAACAACAACAGGTGTCCTTTTAACTGCCTAAGAACATCTCCTTTAGTTCAGGGAGTAGTGCTTTGCTTCATTTCATAGGCTCCACTGCTGCTTTGGTTTTTTTTTTTTTGTAAACTTTCCATAAATCCACATAGCTAAGTGGCTCTGAATTTCAAAGACTATCTTTGTTTTTCTACCTCTAGAAGAGAAACTACGAGTTAGTGTTAATTTTGAGCTAAAGAATTGCTTGCCTCTAAAACCTTGACTAGGTTTTTAAGAGTGATCTGCAAAGCATAGTCACCTACAGATCTTTTCAAGTTTTCTCCAGGACTTGCTGGGACCTGTTACTTTGTAGGCCTTAGTTTCTTTATTTTTAAAATGGAGCGGTGTTATTTACTTCGTAGAGTTCTAAGATTAAGTAAAATGATGTAAGTGAAATACTTGGCAGTGGCAGGTGCCCTTTCTACTCTTGGTGGGCTTTTGGTTTATTTTCAGTTTGGGACCATTTTGAGTGAAGCTGATGTGAACACTCTTGTGTGTATGTTTTCTGATGGATATGCACATTTATTTCTCTTAGGTGTACACCTCGGAGTGGGATTGGCTGGGTCATAGTTATGTATAGTTTTAGTAGTTACTGCCTAACAGTTTTTCAGAGCAGTTCCATTCCCATCAGAGTGCATGGAAATTACAGTCGTACCATTCTGATGGGCAAGCAGTGGTTATCTCATGGTTTTGATTTACATTTCTTTGTTAAGTAATGGTATAGAAACTTTTCGTATGATTATTGACCACTTGGATATCCTTTTTAAATGAAATGCCTGTTCATAATCTTTTGCTTGTTACTCTTCTTAAAGGTGGAATAGTTGTCTTTTTCTTTGGGATTTCTGTAATGATTCTGGTTATGAGTCCTTTGGATTTAGGTGTTAAAATATTTTCTTTTAGCCTGTAACTTGCATTTTACTCCCTTAATGATGTCTTTTAATGAACAAAATTCTTAATTTTAATGAAGTCTAATTAATTTGTCTTTTTTTTTTTTTTTTCTCTTATGGTTGGGTGCTTTTGTGCTCTGTTTAAAAAGTTTTTACTCTTCCATGCTAAAAATACATATATTTGAAACTTTTTTTAAAAATCTCTATAACAACATAGGTGATGCTATGGAGAGTGGAAAGCCTGGTCCGGTGCAGGTTGTTTTGGTTCAGAAAGACCAACATTCCTTTGAGCTAGAAGAGAAAGCCTTGGCCAGCATCCTCTTACAGGACCACATCCGAGAGCTTGACGTGGTGGTGGTGTCGGTGGCTGGTGCCTTCCGAAAGGGCAAGTCCTTCTTTCTGGACTTCATGCTACGATATTTATATTTCCAGGTAAGGTAGAGTTATTTCATTTCAAATTGGAAAATGGAGACTTTTGTGTCCAAAAGAGCAAACTCACCTCATGAGTTATCCTTGATGTGTAAAGTTACTTGAATAAGTTTTAATGGAAATTTCTTGTTTCTCCTACAGAAGGAAGGTGGCCGTTCAAACTGGTTAGGTGACCCAGAAGAACCGTTGACAGGGTTTTCATGGCGAGGGGGCTCTGACCCGGAAACTACCGGAATTCAGATCTGGAGTGAGGTTTTCACTGTGGAGAAGCCAGGTGGAAAGAAGGTAACGAAGAAAAAGACGTACAAACTAACAAACACAGTGAAATGAAAACTGTGATGTGTAGTCTGATAATCCAGTTAAAATGGCTTTTATCAAAATGATATAAGTTCAAGATTTAAAAATAATGCACGAATGCAGTTTCAAAGGCCAGTGGTAACAGAAGGCTTCTAAGATGACCTAGTCCTCCGTCTGCTCATTTTCACTTCCCAGAGGCTAATGTTCTCAGCTGTTCAGAAGTTACTTTACCCTGTTACATCTGTCAGCATTCACACCACCCACCCCTCCGGCTGTCAGCTGCTCATCTCATGAGCCTCCTAAGCTTCAGTTGCAGAGCTACTCCCAGATTTCTTTGTAAGGGTCAGCTGGGGCAAGGTATATGTCTCCTCAAGTGGAAAGAGAGAATTTGGGGTTACGACTGTTTCTTAAATAGACTTTAACCCCTTCCTTCTGTTTTTAGTCTCACCCTAAAGCATGTTTTCACGGTTGTTTGTACCTCTCATTTTTTGAGTCTTTCCAAGGCTTAAGATTTCATATCTCCCCTTCACGTTGTTCCGTTTCAGCCTTTTCCTTGTTGTTAAGTTATTAAATATTTTGGGAGATGGAGAATTGATGCATGACTTTTGATCACTGTTTCCACAGCTTCTGTTTTATTTTATGAATTTCCTTATTATTTCTTTAAATATTTTGTTTCTCTCTGTTTTAGTGAAGTTTCAGGAGAAAGGTATATTAGAAAACCCTCTAATTTTTTTTTTAAATGCTTAGCTATGCATATAAAAAAATGTGTAGCAAAATAGGGAGATTTTTACACTTTTTTTTTTAAAGGAAGAGAATGTAGAGAATTCCCTGGCAGTCCAGTGACTGGGGCTCTGTGTGATCACTGCCGAGTGCACATGTTTGATTCCCGGTCAGAGTACTAAGATCCCATAAGCCATGGGGGCGAGGGGGTGGGTAGGAAGAGACTGGAGGAGAATGAAGATCTTTTGAAATATAACGTTAGAAACTTTTGCTTGGAGGAATCTTGAGATATTATTTTATCCATTCTTTAATTTTTTTAACAGCTTTATTGTGATGCGATTGACGTTCCATGTCTCCCCTCCCAACTTGTGTGCTTTTGTCATACAGTTTACTATAATAACATTGTTTTTATTTTTATTTATTTATGTGTAAATGTTCAGTTATCTTTTAAAGATATTTAAATAATAAGAAAAAAGCTGTGTACTTACCCATGCAGTTACCATTAACTGTACATCACTTTCTGCGTCCAGATTTCTGTCTGTTTTTTGTGTTCATCTTTCCTTCCGCTTGAAGGACTTCCTTTAACAGTTCTTGTGGTGCTACTCTTCTGCTGCGGAATTCTTTTAGCTCTGTTCTGTGTCTGAAAAGTATTTCACCTTTGTTTTGAAAAGAGTTATGCAGGGTACAGAATTCTAGGATGGGAGTTCTGTCTTTCAGTGCTTCAGAGATGTCATCCCCTGCCTTTTTGCTGACATTGTTTCTGCTGAGAAATCTGCTGTTATCCTTATTTTTGCTTGTCTCTGTGTTTAATGTGTCTTTTTTTGTCTGGTTGCTTTAAACATTTTTGCTTTATCATCATTATTTTTTTTAGCAATTTGATTATGACATGTCTTTGTGTATTTCTCTTTATGTTTCTTGTGTTTGAATGTTTTTGAGCTTTTTGAATATACAGGTTTATAATTGTTATAAAATTCAAACATTTGAGGGGCCACTGCATCTTCAAATATTTTTTTGTCCCTTATCCTCTTTGGGGAGTCCTGTTACATGTATGTCAGGCTGCTTGAAGTTGTCCCATAGCTCACTGATGATTCATTCATTTAAAAAAAGTTTATTTCTCTGTTTCCTTTTGGATAGTTTCTGTTGCTGAGTCCTCTAGTTTACCAGTCTTCTAAATCTGTTGTTAATCCCATCTAGTGTATTTTTTTCTTTAAATATTTTTTCTTTGTTATTTATTTTCGCTGTACTGAGTCTTCATTGTGGCTCACGGGGTCTTTCATGGCATGGGGGCTTCTTTGTTGCGGCATACATGTAGTGTCTAGTTTCCTGACTGGGGATTGAACCTAGGCCCACTGCATTGGGAGTGTGGAGTCTTACCCGCTGGACCATCAGGGATGTCCCTCATCTATTGTATTTTTCATTTCAGACACTGAGATTTTCATCTTTAGAAGTTTATTTTAGGTTTTTTTTTTTTTTTTTAATGTTTTTTATGCCACTTAACTTTTTGAATGTATGAAGTGCAGGTATACAGAATACTGTTTTAGAGTCATTTTCTGTTTTATGTCTGTGACAGTGATTTGTTTCTTATTTGGGTGGTATCTTTGCATGCTCATTTGGGTCATATCTTTGCATGCCTGCAAACTTTTGGTTGGAGCCAGATGTGTGAATTTTAACTAGTTGGATGCTGGATATTTTTGAATTCCCATAAAATACTTAGCTTGTTACATGGAATGCATTTAAGAAATTTGGAAGCTGATGGATCCTTTTGGGTCTTGCTTTTGAATTTTAGGGTTTGTTAAATGAGACAGCTGTATTTAACCTGGAGCTATTTGTTCCTTACTACTGAGGCAAGACTTGAGAATTACAGGGCTTTTGTAGTCTGACTGGAGGGAAGAGGTGCTGTTCTTGGCCCTCTGTGAGCAGTGGGTACTCTTCCCTCTAAGCCTTTTGAATAGCTCTTTCTCCAGCGTCAGGTAATTCCCTTATTTGCATGAGCTTGTCAAGACTCAGCCGAACACTTGATGGGGGCTTTCTGCGTTCCATGGTGTTCTTTGTTTCTGTAGCCCTCTCCTCTCAGGTGCTGCCCAAGAATCCCGTTGCCTTGGTCTCCCTGACTCTCAGCTGTATTTTCTCAACTCAGGGACTCTGTTGCTCTGCCTGGGTTCCCCCTCCCCGTGCCTTAGCCAGTGAGCTGTGTCACCTGCAGGGCTGACCTCATCTGTTTCCTTTCTCTCAAGGATCATTATCCTTTGTTACCTGATGCCCAGTGTTTTGCAACTGTTGTTTCACAAAGTGTTAGATGCTCAGTCATGTCTGACTCACTGTGACCCCATGGACTGTAGTCCACTAGGCTCTTCTGTCCATGTAATTCTCCAGACCACAATACCAGAGTAGGTTGCCATTTCCTTCTCCAGGGGATCTTGCCAACCCAGAGATTGAACCCCGAGTCTCCTGAATTCAGGCAGATTCTATATTGTCTGAGCCACCAGGGATGGTAATCATCAAATGAATATGTTGTATTGTATTTACCTATCTCCCTATTGGTGGGCATGTAGATTGTTGCTTTTTTTTCATTTTGTAATCCCTGCTATAGTGAACAACCTGAAAAATGTTTTTGTGAGTAATGTGCAAGCATGTCTCCAGGCCACAGTTTTTTGAACTGTGTCCATGACCCATAAAGAGTAGAGAAATCAATTTATTGCTTATGACCAGTTTCTTTTTTTTAGATTGGTTATTCATTTTATTTTTTAAAATTAATTAATTAATTTTAATTGGAGGCTAATTACAATATTGTGGTGGTTTTTGCCATACATTGATATAAATCAGCCATGGGTGTACAGTTCAGTTCAGTTGCTCAGTCGTGTCCAACTCTTTGCAACCCCATGGACTGCAGCATGCCAGGCCTCCCTGTCCATCACCAACTCCCGGAGTTTACTCACATGCATGTCCATTAAGTCAGTGATGCCATCCAGCTATCTCATCCTCTGTAGTCCCCTTCTCTCGCCTTCAGTCTTTCCCAGCATCAGGATCTTTTCAAACGACTCAGTTCTTCTCATGAGGTGGCCAAAGTATTAGAGTTTCAGCTTTAACATTAGTTCTTTCAGTGAACATTGAGGACTGATCTCCTTTAAGATGGACTGGTTGGGTCTCCTTGCTGTCCAAGGGACTCTTAAGAGTCTTCTCCAACACCACAGTTCAAAAGCATCAATTCTTCAATGCTCAGCTTTCTTTATAGTCCAACTCTCACATCCATACATGACCACTGGAAAAAACATAGCCTTGACTAGACGGACCTTTGTTGGCAAAGTAATGTCTCTGCTTTTTAGTATGCTGTCTAGGTTGGTCGTAACTTTTCTTCCAAAGAGTAAGCGTCTTTTAATTTCATGGCTGCAGTCACCATCTGCAGTGATTTTGGAGCCCCCCAAAATAAAGTCTGTCACTGTTTCCACTGTTTCCCCATCTATTTCCCACAAAGTGATGGGACCAGATGCCATGATCTTCGTTTTCTGAATGTTGAGTTTTAAGCCAACTTTTTCACTGTCCTCTTTCACTTTCACCAAGAGGCCCTTTAGTTCTTCTTCACTTTCCACCATAAGGGTGGTGTCATCTGCATATCTGAGGTTATTGATATTTCTCCTGGCAATCTTGATTCCAGCTTTTGCTTCCTCCAGTCCAGCGTTTCTTGTGATATACTCTAATATAAGTTAAATAAGCAGAGTGATAGTATACAGCCTTGATGTACTCCTTTTCCTATTTGGAACCAGTCTGTTGTTCCATGTCCAGTTCTAACTGTTGCTTCCTGACCTGCGTATAGGTTTCTCAAGAAGCAGGTCAGGTGGTCTGGTATTCCCATCTCTTTCAGAATTTTCCACAGTTTGTTGTGATCCACACAGTCAAAGGCTTTGGCGTAGTCAATAAAGCAGAAATAGATGTTTTTCTGGAACTCTTCTTGCTTTTTCAGTGATTCAGCGGATGTTGGCAATTTGATCTCTGGTTCCTCTGCCTTTTCTAAAATCAGCTTGAACATCTGGAAGTTCACGGTTCACATACTGTTGAAACCTGGCTTGGAGAATTTTGAACACAGGTGTTCATGTACACGGGTGTACATGTGTCCCCCATCTTGAGCCCCCCTCCCACCTCCCTCCCCATTCCATCCCTCTGGGTTGTCCCAGTGCACCAGCCTTGAGTGCCCTGTCTAATGCATCGAACTTGGACTGTTATGACCAGTTTTTTAAAAATAAGAACTGGAAAATATTAGAGTGTATATAGTACAGATAGAAATTAAGTTTTAGCTTAATGCATGTGCATATTTGGTTGTAATATAAAATATATTTCTTACTGTGGGTTCTAGTGAAAAACATTAGAAGGTCTCTTAAAAGTGGAATTACTGGGTCTGAGAATACCCATTTCCTCTATTTCTCACTATTGTCAAACTGTTCCTGAAGGTTGTTAGGGCATTTTACTCTTCCACTACATGATACATGAATACCATTTCCCTCCAAATATCCAGCACTTTAAGTGTACATATGACTCCCACTCCTCAAAGAGCTTCTCTTTAGTATTTCTTCTTTTTCCCTCTGCTGCTGCTGCTGCTAAGTCACTTCAGTCGTGTCCGACTCTGTGCGACCCCATAGACGGCACCCCATGAGGCTCCCCCATCCCTGGGACTCTCCAGGCAAGAACACTGGAGTGGGTTGCCATTTCCTTCTCCAGTGCATGAAGTGAGAAGTGAAAGTGAAGTCGTTCAGTCGTGTCCGACTCTTAGCGACCCCATGGACGGCAGCCTAACAGGGTCCTCTGTCCATGGGATTTTCCAGGCAAGAGTACTGGAGTGGGGTGCCATCGCCTTCTCCCTTTTCCCCTCTAGTTAGCCTCATTTTTCTTATTAGCAGATGTTATGCTTTTCTTTTTCATTGAAATATAATTTGCCTACAATAAAATCCATTTCAAAGTATGTAATTCAGCTGTTTTTAGTACACTCACAAGACTGTGCAAGTATTACCATGTAACACCAGAACATTTTCATCACCCCCCAAAAAATAACTCAGTCACATCCCTTTTCCCTCTTCTCCCAGCCCCTGGCCACAACCGATCTCCTTTCCTCTTCCATGTTTGCTGTCGTATAAATATAGGCCTTTTGTATGACCTCTGCCAGCCAGCTCAGTGCCCTCAAGGCCCTACCATGATGTAACATGTATTGAGACTTGACTTATTTCCATGGTAAAATAATCCAGAGTATGTTTATCCATTCATCAGTCAAACAACATTTAGCCTGTTTCTGTACCTTGGTTGTTGTGAATAATGCTGCAGTGAGTGTGGGAGTGCGGATATCTTTTCAATTATAGGAATTTATGTAAGGATGGTAGATACTACACCTTTTTTTTTTTTAACACTTTACGTAAATCTCACTTTTAAGGTGGGACTGGGTCATGAAGTTCTTTTTGGAAAGAATGAGGCTTCATGAAACCTGGTTACATAGAGTGAACGATAGCTTTGATTCTGTTGCTTTCATTTGGCATCTGTGGTGTGGTCTCTTTTTTGTAAAGATTGAAAGAAATGTTTGTTTTTCTTTTATCATATGACCAGAAAACTCTATAAATTAAAGAGAAGTATTCAGCTTTGCAGGGAAATGCCAACAAGGCCAAATGTTTTATTTTTATTGGATAATGCCTGAGTTTAAACTAAGTCAATATTTTAAATTTGTTTTTCATCAACAAATACATCCTCAGGACTGGCTTGGAAGTGAGCTGATTGGCTTCAACATTTGGCTGTCTTAATTGTTAGGGTGGTTTTGCTCTCTGATCATATTGCTCTGTACACCTCTGTTCTGTACTGTCTGTCAGAGCAGATAATCTTTTCTAGCAAAGTTCTCTGGTCAGAAAAAAACCAAGGCATCTAAATACTTACCTTTATTGAAAAAAATCTGCATGTAAGTGGACCCATGTGGTTCAAACCCATGTTGTTCAAGGGTTAACTGTAATTGTGCTTTTCTAATAGAACCTGCAAGCATGTGCTTCCCCCTTCTCACTTTAACATATTTGTGTGTGTGTGTGTGTGTGTTTTACAGGTTGCGGTTGTTCTGATGGATACCCAGGGGGCATTTGACAGCCAGTCCACGGTGAAAGACTGTGCTACCATCTTCGCTCTGAGCACCATGACTAGCTCTGTTCAGGTAAAACCACTTGACTAGGAAAACATTTTGTAGAAGAAATGGGATAAAGAGGACACAGCTAGTTTCAGCTATTGTTCTGTTATCAGAATTCCTATGGTGACATGAAAATGTTCTTTTTATACTACAGATGTCAGTGAAGCTCTTATAAGTTCAAGAAGCAGCCAAAATTATTAATATTTTTCCACTTTGGTCATAATATAGTATATTCCAGGAGAAGTCTGAAAAGTGGAAATTGAAGTTAAATCAGTGACATTATATGGGAAATGTAGACTTGTTGTAAAAAAGTAAGAAAATTGTATTTTAAACTATAAAGGAAGAAATATGCAATTTCAACCTTATATGCACAGTTCTTCAAAAAGACAGATAATACTACTGTTTAAACAGACCTCGTATTCTTAGATGCAGACCTTTAACTGTACAAGCTTCTGTTCACTGTTTTAGACTTGCTTGGTATTCAAAAAGAAATCCCTGGGATTTCTTTGGAAGGAATGATGCTGAAGCTGAAGCTCCAGTACTTTGGCTACCTCATGCGAAGAGTTGATTCACTGGAAAAGACTCTGATGCTGGGAGGGATTGGGGGCAGGAGGAGAAGGGACGACCGAGGATGAGATGGCTGAATGGTATCACTGACTCCATGGACGTGGGTCTGGGTGAACTCCAGGAGTTGGTGATGGACAGGGAGGCCTGGCGTGCTGCGATTCATGGGGTCACAAAGAGTCGGACACGACTGAGCGACTGAACTGAACTGAACTGGTATTCATCTGAAGTAGACTAGACTAGTATCAATCTGAATTTTTGTTTTCTAGATTTATAATTTGTCCCAGAACATTCAAGAAGATGATCTTCAACAGCTGCAGGTATGTATTCCTCATAAAAATGTTAATAATGTCATTTAAAAGTTTTAAGGCAGAGGTGCATTTTACAACTGAGTAGTTTCAGCAGAAGATTGAATGTGGAGAAAGGTGTGGGCTCATGGTAATCCTTCACTCTATGTATCTCTGATAGGAGTGGTCAGGGATGCTCTTACTGAGTTAAGCAGGGGACCGAAAAAAGTGAGAAGGTAAATCCTGTAGATATTTTGGGGGGAAAGTGGTGCAGGGAAGGAAGCAGCAGGAAGGCAGAGCCTGAGGGGGGGTGTACTTGGTGGGGTCTTGGGACAGCACGGAGGCCAGCGGGTGGGGTTGGAGGATGAGACAGGAGACGAGTGAGTGACGAAGTCAGAGAGGCGGGCACTCGGCTTCCAGTGATGCCCTGCTTTGTAAGGACTTGGGCTCTTCCTCTGGGTGAGATGGGAGCCATGTTTTGATCAGAGGAGTGATATTGCTTGACATGTGATAAAAGGATCATGGTGACTGTTGTGTTTAGAGTATATTTTTAGAGGTGCAATGATGCATTCAGTGAGACTGCTTATGAACCTACTGCAATAATTCAAGTGAGGCTAAATAAATTAATATTTATAAAAGGCATAGGGTCATTGCCTGGAAAATAGTATGTGCTTAATATGTGCTAGCTGTTACTTATTAAACCTGTTACTGTTATTAGTCATTGTCCTCTCTTCTCCATAGCAGCAGTTCTTACACGTTTTTCCTATAAAATCCTCTTCATTGGGTATCCAGAGTTGGATGCAGTCTGGCATGCTTCTCGAATTCTACTCCTCCCACTGACATTCAAGAAGTATATCAGAATATGAGTGGG
Organism: Aepyceros melampus; assembly: GCA_006408695.1. Classification (NCBI taxonomy): domain Eukaryota; kingdom Metazoa; phylum Chordata; class Mammalia; order Artiodactyla; family Bovidae; genus Aepyceros; species Aepyceros melampus. Next base: position 201,193 of record SJXQ01009188.1, on the reverse strand, counting down.
GATGTCATTTATTATAGAGATTACCTTGAATTAGTTTTAATTTATATTCTTTAAAAAAAAAAAAACCTCCAAAATTTTGGCTCTTAATGTTACTATTAGCAGTTACTTGTACTTCATAATTGGTGGTTCTACACCAGTGCCATCATTCAGTGGTTGAGAGCTGTCGCTCTGTGATACGTATCCATCAAAACTTGTGTTTGATACCTTTTCACCTGAAACTGACCCCTTTCTAAGCTCCTTTCTTTCACACATTTTTTGGAATACCTAATTTGTGTGAGGGCTTCCCTGGTGGACTGGTGGTAAAGAATCCACCTGCCAGTGCAGGAGATGTGAGTTTGATCCCTGGGTCAGGAAGATCCCCTGGAGAAGGAAATGGCAACCCAGTCCAGTATTCTTGCCTGGGAAATCCCACAGACAGGGGAGCCTGGCGGGCTACAGTCTGTGGGATCTCAAAGAGTCGGACTTGACTGAGCAGTAAACAACAGCAACAGCAATTAGTGTGAGGCTGTGGGCCAAGTGCTGTAGCTACACCGGTGTGCGAGGTAGACTTGATTCTTTATGGGTTTTGCGGTCCACTCAGTGAGAGGGTGCAGAAATGACTAGGCATGAGTGATGTGTCAGGGCGACTGCACACACGTCAGAATGCCACAACCTGGGTGGCTTAAAACAGTAGAAATGTATCATCTCACAGTTGCGGAAGCTGGAAGTGATATGTGTATATCTTATATATACAGACTTCCACCCATTTCCTTAGTCATCAGCCCCGCTCCCTTACCTCTTCTTTCAGAGTAACTGGCGCTTTAATTTCTGAGCCTTTCAGGGATTCTGCTGAGAGACTCTGCTTGTTACTTTTTGGCCCCTGCCTCATAGATTTCTTATTCTTAGCGGGGTGGAGAAAGCCAAAACCCAAGGCAGTTCTCATCTGTTCTCCTAGAGTGTGCAACTCTTCTTTTTCATACCCTTTCTCTTCCTCTCTGTCCTGTGAGTTTATAACTTTTGTACTTCACTTTGCTATACTTCTCAGTGCAGCTGCATGAAGAAATAGAGGTAAATGTGTAACCCTGACTTTAAAGAATTCCTTCACTGGGCCATCCGAGCAGCATGCCTCCTACAGGTCTGGTACATGCTGTCCTCGGTGCTGGAGGTCCCGTAGTGCATAGAGCGTCCCTGCCCCCATGGACTGTAAATGCTAGTAGTGGAGACAGATACTAATCGAGATAAGGAAAGGTATGGTGTGTTAGACAAGTGAGGGGAAAAACTTGAAAGGACATGGGATAGGAAATACTGGGTGGAAAGGTGTAGTGTTTTTAGGTAGATGGCCATGGGAGGCTTCATTAGGAAGGAGTCATTGGAGTAAATACCTGAAGGAGTGACGTAGCTGTTCAGGTGTTTGGGGGGAGGGACATTGCAGGCAGAAGGAGGCATCAGAACAAAGGCCCCAGGATGGCAGTGCACGCAGCAAGTTTGAGGAACATCAAGGAGGCCCAGTGTGGCCAGATCACACGGTAGGGTCTGGCTTTTATTCGCAGTGAGGTTGACGGCTTTGAGCAGAGGCATCATGTAGTCTGACTAACGTTACGTATAACAGAGCCACTGTGGCCTCTGTATTGAGGAGAGTCTGTGGGGCTGACACAGTGAGAGGCTATCGCAATAGTCTAAGCCATGTGGAAGTTGCATGTGGTTGGATTTTGGGTTTGCTAATAAATTGGAATGAGGAATTTCTGAGAGAGAAATAGTCTAGGTTATTTAAGATTTGTGACTCCTGTGGGCGTGTAGAATTTTGGTCTCATATAAGTAGTATTCAGTCTGTTAAAAGAATTATTTGCTAAAGAATAGCCATTAAGATACTTCATGTAATATTGCCTTACAAACCATAACTCTTCTTTTTTAAAGCTCTTCACAGAATATGGTCGTCTGGCGATGGATGAAATTTTCCAAAAACCCTTCCAGGTAGGCTGTTAATGTAAATATAAGTCACATCTTTGTTTTAGTTCATAGATGAGTAAACTATAATCCACAGGTCAAATATGGCCAGCTGCCTGTTTTTATATGACCTGTGAGTTAGGAATGGTTTTTTTTTACATTTTTAAATGGTTGAAAAAAAATCAAAAGAGAAATAATATTTCATGGTATGTGGAAATAATCTGAAATTTGAATGTCAGTTGGCCATAGTGAAGGCTTTATTGGAACACAGCTACACTCATTTGTATTGCCTATGGCTGCTTTTTGCTACAACAGTCTGAAATATTTACTCTCTGGCCCTTTACAGAAAATGTTTGCTGACCCCAGCTTTAGCTAATTGCTTTATGAGGATGAGAATGCAGTTACCTCAGTAAGGTTAAAAGGATCTCTAAGCATTATTTTTTATTTTAGTTTTTTTTTCCTGTCTGATGTTAACACATCTTATTTTATGATTAGCTAGTGCTCTTTTTTTTTTTTTGTCCTTCATCATAGTCTTCATACTTGCCTTTTGAGCAGACCCCCAGATGTAGCATTTTCCCATCAGTCTATTTTCATCAATCTCTTCCTCTTAGCCCATGAGGACAAAAATATTAGATGGGATATACTGACCTCACAAATGGCTTATACATGTCCTTCTAGTCTTTATAGGGTTTCTAAGACATTACTGGGTAGGATTAGATAGATAAATCCTTTAGCACATTTTTTTGCCCCTTTTGAAGAAGGTGGCATTTTGCAAAGAAGTGTTTCAATGGTTATTTTGAAAATACATTCATGCAGTTTTATAATGTGTTCTGCTCTTTTTCTAAATAGACACTGATGTTCCTGGTTCGAGACTGGAGTTTCCCTTATGAATACAACTATGGATTACAGGGAGGAATGTCATTTTTGGAAAAGCGTCTACAGGTATATAGAAATATAGTCTTCTGAGGAATAACCTAAAAGTAGTGATAACTTTCTCATTTGCCTTTAGCAAATATTTAAATACTTTGCTTCAAATATTTAAAGTATTAAAATATTTAAATTTTTAATACTTTAGTACTAGTACTTAGTACTTTGTCGCTCAGTCGTGACCGACTCTGCGACCCCATGGACTGTAGCCTACCAGGCTCCTCCCTCCATGGGATTCTCCAGGCAAGAGTACTGGAGTGGGTTGCCATTTCCTTCTCCAGGGGATCTTCCCCACCCAGGGATTGAACCCAGGTCTTCTGCATTGCGGGCAGACGCTTTAACCTCTGAGCCACCAGGGAAACCTATTAGCAAAGTATTTAAAGGGATTCCCTCTTAGCTCAGTTGGTAAAGAATCTGTGTACAATGCAGGAGACCTGGGTTCAATTCTTGGATCAGGAAGATCCTCTGGACAAAGAAATGGCAACCTATTCCAGTATTCTTGCCTGGGAAATCCCATGGACAGAGGAGTCTGGCTGGCTACAGTCCGTGGGGTCATAGGAGTCAGACACGACTTAGCAACTAAACCACTCTCCACCACTGTATTTAAAGCAGATTATGGAACGTTACATTGTGCGTTAAATACTTAGGAATATTAATTAGCACGAACTGATATTATTCATGGTAGGGTTATAGAACTCGTGTATGTAACTCACAGGGATTGGAGAGAAAAACCCCAGGCAAAAGCCCAAGCTTTGATTGCAATTTCCATTTCACAATTCACATATGAGTCTATATGTGCTTTTGGTTTGTGGTGTGGATACAAACAGGCTTAGCCTGTTTTCCAAAATTAAAACACAGGGGTCCTTTGTCAGTTACTGCTCACTGGTGCCCACAAGCCTTTCCTTGTCCTTCGTGCCCACAAATCTTTCCTTATTCTTCCTAAGTCTTGTGTGATACTCTTAAGAAACTCTTCAGTACCTGTTCTTTGATAGCTCTAAGAGCCAAGCCATAGTTAATCAAGTTTATGCCTTTATTGCTTCTCAGGGTTCTGAGTTTTCTCACTGGACAGCACCTGGGCCTCTATGATCTTTTAGAGTTGGAAAGTCTTCTTCTCTTTGTCCTATACTAGTGAGTGCTGGTTAGGAAAAACACATGGCGTTTGTAAACTGTTGGCCTTTATCGGCAGGTAAAAGAGCATCAACATGAGGAAATTCAGAATGTCCGGAATCACATCCATTCCTGTTTCTCCAGCGTCTCCTGTTTTCTGCTCCCACATCCAGGGCTCCAGGTGGCCACAAGCCCTGACTTTGATGGCAAATTGAAAGGTGTGTTGCAAATGATGTTATTTATACGTGTGCTTTTTATCTTTGGAGTTAAAAAGAGTGATCAGAAAATATCAATTGTGAATAGTAAGTCCTTAATAGAAATACTATGTTCTTTTAGAAAGAATAGTGTTTAGAGTCTAGTTCAGGTTTTTCCCCCTGCCTTAGTGTGACCATCAGAATTATATTACCTTAGTTTCTCCATCTGAAATGGTTGTGGTAATACCCATTAATGATCTTTCTAAGAGTGATGTTGTGATTCCTGGTTTACAAGAGATAAAAATGCTAGATAAAGGAAGACTTAACATTAGTCAGCTCATTTTTATGAAGTAAAACTAAAGTCCCAAACAAAGGTAGTATGGTGCCTGGCATGGCTATTGTTTTCATCTTATTTGTGATTATAGCAAACTTGATGCTGGGTCATGAGTTACTGTCAGGAAGTGCTAACCAGACGGTAGCTTAGAGAAATCAGAGGTGGGACTCTTAGGTTCCATTGTCCTATTTTTGATCCTTCCTCACTGAAACCTTGAGTTGTTTAATGGCTAGTCCTCAGTCTACACTTGGGTTTAACCAAGCACTTTTGTTTATAAATTAATCTAAGCTTCTTTTTTTGTTCAGTCACTAAGTCTAGTCTGACTATTTTTGGACTGTAGCCCACCAGACTCCTCTGTTCAGGGGATTTCCCAGCAAGAATACTGGAGAGGGTGGTCATTTCCTTCTCTAGGGGATATTTCCGATCCCCTGAGATTGAACCCACGTCTCCTGCATTGGCAAGTGGATTCTTTATCACTGAGCCACCAGGGAAGCCCATTTGAGCTTCTTAGGTTCCTAGAAAAATTGAAAAAATAATAGCTGCGTTTTTTAGAGGCCGTTTGTATTCTCAGCTATCAGTCTCTCCAGGCTGCTGTGACAAAATACCATAGACTGGGTAGTTTATAAAAAATAGAATTCATTTCTCATTGTTTTGGAGGCTGGATTTCCAAGATCTGAGTGCAGCGTGATCCGGTGAGGTTGTCTTTCTGGCCTCAAAACTTCTGGTTGTATGCTCTTGGGGGGAGTGGGCTGGGGAGCATGGTAGGATCTCTTTCATAGGAGCACTGATCCCACCTGGCTTCACTCCCATGACCTAATCACTTCCCAAAGGCCCCGCCTACTAATACTATCACCTTTAGGGGTTAGAATTTCAACATGTGAGTTTTGGAAAGACACGGACATTCAGACCATAGCAGCAACACTATGTGGAGTAGGAAATGGCAGTCCACTCCAGTATTATTCTTGCCTGGAGAATCCCAAGGACAGAGGAGCCTAGCAGGCTACAGACCATGGAGTTGCACAGAGTCAGACACGACTAGAGTGACTGAGCACCAGCACTGTGCTAGTTACTTTTATACTTAATGCTCCCAGTAATTTCCATGGAACTGATATTATTTCCTTTATCTTACAAATGAAGAAACTGGCTTAGAAAAGTTACATAACTTGCTCAGAGTACTTAGTAGGTGGTGGGGCGGAGATCCATGTCCAGATCCTTCTTGCTCAAAGCTGTAGTGTGCTAGAACAGAAGTTCTCCTGTACTGGGCAAGTCACTTAGAGGATTTACACTGCTTAGTTACTAGAACTTGCCTTGTGAAGTGGAAGTTTTTTATTACTTTGTATTAAGCATAAAATGCATAATTTTTAGTTTATGTAACTCAGTGGATTCAAGAAAGTTAATAGGCTCATTCAGCTTAAGATTTATTTCCAGCTGGTCTTATTATTGCAAAAAAAAAATTGAGTCTGAAAGGCTTACCTTTACCTTCTATTTGCCACCTGTGTGACATTTTATGTGGTTGGCAGCTTTCCTGAGTGGGAAACTTTCACAGCCTATAGGTTGGCAGTTCAAAACCCAAGGTTGGGGCCTGCCTTTGGAGAGAAATCTGCTTAGGCAACACTGGTGCTGAAACAAAAGCAGTTGTGAGTGAATTCTCTGAGTTGAGTAGGTGAGAAAGTTGAGTTTGTAGGTGAGGTGTTCTTCAGGATTTTAACGCTCCATTATTAGGCATGCATTTACCAAATCTGAGCTCTGGCATATTCATCGCTGGTAGGGAAGCTATCCAGTGGACTCTGGATATCTGAGGATGTTTAAGAGAGGGTGCGTGGGAGTGACTCTTCATGCCTTTTGTCTTGCTTTAGGGCTGTTTCAGGTTATTGGGCATCAGTTCAGTTCAGTTCAGTTGCTCAGTCGTGTCCAACCCCATGAATCGCAGCACGCCAGGCCTCCCTGTCCATCACCAACTCCTGGAGATCACCCAAACTCATGTGCATCGAGTCGGTGATGCCATCCAGCCGTCTCATCCTCTGTCGTTCCCTTCTCCTCCTGCCCCCAATCCCTGCCAGCATCAGGGTCTTTTCCAGTGAGTTAACTCTTCGCACAAGGTGGCCAAAGTATTGGAGTTTCATCCTCAGTATCAGTCCTTCCAGTGAACACCCAGGACTTGTCTCCTTTAGGGTGGACAGGTTGGATCTCCTTGCGAGTAACATACATAATATACAAACATGACATTCCTCCATATTATTCAACATCTAAATATTTCAGAATATTCTGTTTTAAAATTAATTTTCATCGTTATTCTAGGAAACAGGAAGAGCTTTTTAAAGTTCTGTAACCTTGAGTTCTGAAATTTTCTATCACCCTTGGGTATGTACTTTATGTTAGTTTCCTAGGAACTGCTGTAAAAAAATGCCATAAACTAGATTTCTTAAAGAAATTCATCCACTAACAGTTTAGGAGACCAGAATTCCAAAACCAGGGTGTTGTCAGGCTAGGCTCCTCCTGGAGGCTCTTGAGGGGAATCTGTCCTGTCCTTCTCTTGGTGGTTGCTGGTAGTCCTTGGAATAACTTGGCTTTTAGTTTCATCACTCTGTCTCTGCCTCCGTGGTCACTGGCCACTTTCTCTGTGTTCTCTCTTCTTGCAAGGACACTGCTTTTTGAATTTAGGTCCCACTTTCATCCAGTATGATTTCAACCTATCATGTCTGTAAAGCCTCTATTTTTAAATAAGGTCACATTCTGAGATTCCAAATAGACATGCATTTTAGTGGGGGACACTCCAGAGTACACAGATTTACAGGTATGAAGGGTTTGTCACTAAACATTTAGGGTGCTAAGCTTCATATTATAAAATAGGGAACAAATTCTATATAAGCAACCTTTAGTCTTATAATTATTCACTATGTGTGATAAAACTATAAAACACATTTTTAGGGTTAAAATCCTTTTTTACTAAATGGAAAGGCAAGTCCCAAAGGAAGAAACACAGTTGGTCAAGGCATAATTCATGAAAATATGTGTTGCCTAACAATAATCAAGAAAGTGCAAATGTGTTGGTACAGGTTTGTATAGTCTGTACCACAGTAGCAGCATTGTAAATGTTCACAACTTTTGATCCAGTATTTCACTTTTAGGAAATTTTCCTAAGGAGTTATACATATATAAGTAGATAAAAATATGTGGACAAGAATAGTACCCCTGTTGCATTAATTATTGGAAGCAACCCAAATATATATTTCTGAGGAATTGGTTCAATTACAGTACATCTCACAAAGGGATGAAAATAAATCATTTAAAAGGAAAAAAATAGATGGATCCATCTGTATTTACATAGAAAGATGTTCATGATATGTTGTTAAATGTGGAAAGTGCAGAGTAGCATATATTGTATGATCCTAATTATTTAAAACTGAATATTTATGAGGTTGTTTTTAAAAAAGGAAGGTTTTGAGAAATAAAAATTTCCTTTTTTATTTCACTTTAAAAATATGTTAATAGTTTGCCCTTGTGTGTCTATTAAGGAAACTATAGTCATTAGGAGGGTTGTTGATGAAGAATTCTTGTTAGCTCTGCAAAGGTATATGTATGTGGGTATTTGTAATTTTAGGGAACCTTAAAACAAAGTATTGAAGGGTTTTGAGTGAAGAGCAAATTGAGAATGTTACATTGCAAGTAGTGTGAGACTTGTGAATATTTGGCAAGTGCTTGGCTGAGAACCACATAAACTTCGTTGTGGGGGACCTTTAAATAGAGTTGATTGCATTTCTCAGAGTTAAAAAAATTACCTAGACATTGTATTTTCTCAAGCATATACTTATACATTGACTTGGTTGAGATCCTGCAGCTCCGCTCTATATAACCTGGATAAGACATTAGCCTGAGAATGTTTAGGGGTAATCCAGAAAAAGACCTTCATGTATTTTTTGTAGAACATTTAAATTTATTAAGATCTGCATTCTGAAGCTGTTTCTGCAAATGTTCCCCTAATTACTTCAGGGATTGTTTTACTGGTCTTACTTTATTTTTTAAAAGAATAACCATTTATTCAGAGGTGAACACTTGCCAGACACAGTCTTAGTTACGGTATAATCAGTGCTAAGCTGCTGCTTCCTACAGTAGTTAGCTAGGAGATTAGCTCATTTTTGAGACTCCTTTTCAACAGACACAGGATGACTGTCATCACCATAAAGAAAACTGTCTTCCTTTTTTACTAGAGCAGAGAGACCTAATACAGTAAACTGCTGAGATATTTAGCTAGAAATTAAACAGAAGACCTTGTAGGGAGCGATCTTCTTGGATGCCACGAGATGCTGAAATGGTCCAAGTCATGTGACAGTGGTTCTTGTCTGCTCTTAAGTCTAAAACTCATATTTTGGTACAGCCTTCATGGAAACATTAATTGCTTAGGGTCTATTGAACTGGGTAAAACCATGGACACCATTTGTGGTGTCTGTAGATCTTGCTGTTTCTTGTGTGAAATATTTCTGAAGCTCTCAGTCTTTCAGTGTGATGACCACTGAAACCTTTAGAAAAGTTTTTCCGAGTGCATAATGCAGTCACATGTTTTAAATCCCAAAAAGGATTCAAATGTATTCAGTGAAAAGTCTCTTTTTTGTAGGCTTCCAGAGTTTCTTTAGATATGCAAAGCAAATATAAATATACATAGGATAGCATATTGTTAATATGCTTATTTGTTTTTCACTTGAGGGTTTTAAAGAATTTGTTCCACTTTTTCTTTCTTGAAATTTTGGGGTCCCATTTTTTCACATTATAATTTATGATCCAGTTACAGTTCAATTCAGTTCAGTCCCTCAGTCGTGTCTGACTCTTTGTGACCCGATGGACAGCAGCACACCAGGCTTGTCTGTCCATCACCAACCTCCAGAACTTGCTCAAACTCATGTCCATCGAGTCGGTGATGCCATCCAGCCATCTCCTCCTCTGTCTTCCCCTTCTCCTCCTGCCGTCAATCTTTCCCAGGGTCAGGGCCTTTTCCAATGATCCAGTTTGGATCCAGCTTATTTTTCTAATGCCTACCTATGTGTTTCAACACTGTTGAAGAGTCCAACTTGTCCTCACTGGTTGAAATGTCACCTTTATCAAATGTTAAATGTAGGGATCAACCCCTTTTTAAAGTTGGTATAGGGCCATATTTTGGTTCCATCCTGAGAGGACTATGAAATTAAGGGTATTTAGATGGAGATTGGTATCTATTTATTTAGGTATCTCATTAAAAAACAAATATTTTTTGATGTCAAGAGATCTTATGATTGATTATTTAAGATGGTGTAGAAATCAGTGATTAGAAGTATATGTTACTATTTAGAAAAAAAAAATCTCATGCAGGTTTCAATCTATTAGCCATAAGTAAACTCTGATTATAAAATTAAAAGCATGGGGAAAAATCAATTTTATTTGACCTCTGGAATTGGGGAAGGACTGTTTAAAATTAGAAAGAATAAAAGAAATTATCAAGAAAAAGTGCTATAGTTTTGAATACATAATCTTATGCATGTTTATAAAAGGGCAAACAAAATGGAGAAAAAATTCAGTTATCATAGTATACATAATGAACAATATATTTGTTTACTTGCTGAAGAGTGACTAAGATAAAGGCCCTAAAAGTTCACTGAAAAGGTAATCAGCTGATGAACAAATAGGGAGAGAGTTTGGCCTAACAGGTAATAAAAGCAAATTAAAAGAATGATCTACCATTAAATTTTTAAATATGCTATTTGATATACAAAAGAATGTGTCAGTATTACATATAAGAAAGAATACACAAAATGTATATATGTAAGGTATGAAATGTAATGAATATCATCAACCCACTACCCAACTTACTATTAATATCTGTAACTAGAATTGGCACACTTTCTGTAGTGGACTAAATATTTTAGACTTTGTGGGCCATACAATTACTTAGATCTACTTTGTAGCAAGAAAGCAGCCATAGACAATTGTATTAATGAACGTACATGGTTATATTTCAATAAAACTTTATTTATAAATATAGTTAGCTGTCATATTTGGCCCAAGGGCTGTAGTTTTCCAGCCTCTTATCAAGAACATTATCAGTGCTGTTTTCTATATATGTATGCTTCTTTCCTTCTCCCTGCCTCTCCACAGAAATAACTACTATTCTAAATTTTGATTATGCTGTCTTGTCCTTGAATTAAACAAGTTATTACTTGTATGTGAAGTGAAGTGAAAGTCGCTCAGTCGTGTCCGACTCTTTGGGTCCGACCCATGGACTATAGTCCACTTGGCCCTCTATCCATGGAATTCTCCAGGCCGAAATAGTGGAGTGGGTAGCCGCTCCCTTCTCCAGGGGATCTTCCCCACCCAGGGATCAAGCCCTGGTCTCCTGCACTGCAGGCGGGTTCTTTACCAGCTGAGCCACCAGGGAGGCCCTAGAATACTGGGAGTGGGTAGCTGCTCCCTTCTCCAGGGGATCTTCCCCACCCAGGGATCATGCCCAGGTCTCCTGCACTGCAGGCAGGTTCTTTACCAGCTGAGCCTCCAGGGAGACCTTTGTGTTTGATTCACTTAACAGTCTTTTGCAAAGTTTCTTCAGTTTTTTTTTTTAAACTTTATAAAAATATAGTATGTGGCCAATTTGTGTTTTCACTGTGAGCTTTATTTTTGTTTTCTTTTAAATTATCTATTTTAATTGGAGGCAATTACAATATTGTGGTGGTTTTTGCCGTATACCAACATGAATCAATCATGGGCGTACATGTGTCCCAGCATCCTGAACCCCCTTCCCACCTCCCTCCCCACCTCATCCCTCTGGGTTGTCCCAGAGCACCAACTTTGGGTGCCCTGTTTCATCGAACTTTGCACTGGTCATCTATTTTACATATGGTAATATACGTTTCAGTGCTGTTCTCTCAAATCATCCCACCCTCATCTTCTCCCACAGAGTCCAAAAGTCTGTTCTTCACATCTGTGTCTATTTTGCTGTCTTGCATATAGGGTTGTCGTCACCGTCTGTGTGTGCTTTATTTTTAAGGCTGTCTGTATTATTGCATGTGATTGTAATTCATTCAGTTTCATTGTAGGATAACAGAGCTTTCTGTGAATATAACAATTTATTCTCAGTGGAAGCTTGGGCTTCTCCAGTTTTTTTTGCTATTATGAATAGCACTGCTATGAACATTCTTGTGGATGTGGATATATGGGACTTTCCCAGGTTATGTGCTTAAAAGTGAGATTGATGGAATTGAAATACATATATCTTCACCTTGTTGCTGCTGCTGCTGCTAAGTTGCTTCAGTCGTGTCCAACTCTGTGCGACCCCAGAGATGGCAGTCCACCAGGCTCCCCTGTCCCTGAGATTCTCCAGGCAAGAACACTGGACTGGGTTGCCATTTCCTTCTCCAGTGCATGAAAGTGAAAAGTGAAAGTGAAGTCACTCAGTCGTGTCCGACTCTTAGTTACCCCATGGACTGCAGCCCACCAGGCTCCGTAATGCCAAATTGTTTTCCAAAGTTCTTATTCCAGTTTACACTCCCTTCATCAGTGTTATAAAAATTCCTGTTGATCCGTATCCTTGGCAACACTTGGTGTTAATAGCCATCTTAGTTTTGTTAAATTAGTGATTATAGAATAGTATCTCATTGTGATCTTAAATTGCATTTCTCTGATTACTAATGGGGTTGAATATCTTTCCATGTATTTATTTCCATTTACGTTTCTTTCCTCTGAAGTTCTTGTCTAGTTTTCGATTGGGTGTTCTTTCTCTGCAATGTCAAGATTCTATATGTCTGTTTTAAGTTGTGAACCTTGTGTTCTGTCTTCCGTATCTTAGTTTTCTTCCTTACTTTGCATCATCTGATCTCTCTGTGCTGTTCTTTGTTATATTATTCAGATCTTTCTTTTTTTCTCCAGAGGAGATTTGATCTGTGTTCGCTTCTTCAGGGAGCCAGGGGCTTACCAGCCCAGGACCCATTGCAGTCCCGTTTCAGGATCCAACTTAATTCGGGAATTATTTTTGCAGAGTTTGTTACCCCATTATAGTGAATGGCCTCAAATGAGCCACGGCTTCACATGTACTTAGCTCAGTGCTCTGGTTTCAGCTCACTCCCCACCTACTCAGCCCCTTGCAGCTCTCTTTGTAGACTTTGTAGACTCTTTTTGTAGACTTCCAAGTCTGCAATGGAATAGAATATATCTTTTGCAGGATCTTGTTAGGAAGAAGATCCCTTCCGATTCTCTGATGTTTAGTACTATCAGAAGCAGAAGCTGCAAGATACGATTTTTCGCCAATCAAGTCAGTAAAGGTTTTAAAAACAATAAAAATCTCGTGCATTCATAGTAATGAACAAGCCTTCTCATATGTTGGTGATAGGAATATAAGTTGGTACAATCTTCTACAAAAGCAGTTTAGCAATATATACGAGCCTTAAAAAGGAAGGGGAGAGTATTTTAAATGTGAATTTTGATTGTCTGATGGTGGGTTTTATGGATGGTTTTTTTTTTTTTAATAGTTTTGAATATTTTCCAGAAGTTTATATTTTTTTCACATACCTAGTAATTCCTCTTAGAAGACCCTATAATCTTTAGAAATAAAATAACCTGAAGTTTTTTTCTGTGGAGATTTTTATGGTGATCCTTGTAGCTGGAAAAAATTTAGTAGACCACTTTTGTTTTATTCACTGCTCTATCCCCAACTCGTACAACGCTGCCTGCCACAAAAAGGTGGTGGAAACCTGTTAAATGATACATAAGACTCTGCATTTTGTAAGCTTGGGTTCTGCAGTGTTAGGAGCGCCTACCTTCATGTGGGCTCCTGTCTGCTTTGTTTTCGGCTGATAGTTTGAATTAGTTGAATTTAGTAGCTTGAATTACAAAGGTGCTGGATCATATAAATCAGATTCCTTGCATTTTCATACTTGGGCCCAGCTAGTTTTCACTTTGAGGAAAGAGCTCTGTTTAATAGCTTCCTGAACCTTCTGTGGGAACTCTACAGAAGCTGGAAAGCAGCTGTCATGTTTGCTGAAATAGTAGTCTTTTCCCTTTGGGGTGGCCCAGAGAACCTCTCTGAGGAGAGAATAGAAAATAAATATCATGAGATTCAGGTGCTTCTACTTCCTTTAACGTTAAAAAAATGAACAAAAGTAAAGCAAATGGATAAATAGCGATTTATAATGCTTTTAAGGGGGAGAGTGAGGGTGTGGCAAAAGCCTGGCCTGGGAGAACCTGAAGGATTGATAAGGATTTTCCTGAAGATGTGTTAATGAAATTCTTTTTTTTTTTTAAGATTTTTTTTTTTTAATGTGGACCATTTTTGCAGTCTTTATTGAATTTGTTAACAGCACTACTTCTGTTTTATCTTTTGGCTTTTTGGCCACAAGGCCTGTGGGATCTTAGTTCCCGGACCAGGGCTTGAACCCCCACCTCCTGATTGGAAGGCGAAGTCCTTACCACTGAACTGCCAGGGAAGTCCCGTAAAATAAAAAGTAAAATTTCTTGGACGTGTAGGGAGTAGACGTGAATCTCTCAGAATGAAAACCAGGGTAGCGATATTCTGCATATTCCTTATGGACTAGAGAGGACTTAATACTGCAGAAGGGAAAGAGTCCGCAGAGGCACATGAGAACAGAGACCGTCAGCAGCCTGGTCATTGCCAGAAAGGGCCAGGCTCACAGTCTGGGACCTCTGCCCCTCCCTTTCAGCTAGAGATGTTAGCACAACCAGATGGACCAAAGATTGCACTTTATGCTCCCCTTGGCTGAATAAATCGTTTGGCTTATTGTTTCCTTTTTCTTGGTCCTGCGGACAGACATTGCCAGTGAATTCAAAGAACAGTTACAGACACTGATACTGCATGTATTAAACCCAGCCAACTTAATGGAAAAGGAGATCAATGGCTCAAAAGTCACCTGTCGGGGACTGCTGGAGTATTTTAAGGTAAATATGGGGTTTTCATTATTAAAATATTTGACTTTTGGTGAAACTGATATAGGTTATGAACTAGCTCAGTTCAGGTATTTTAAAGCTTGGGGGAAGTTGGAAGGAAAAGCCTTTTCAGACTCCATTGTCCTTCCAGGAGTGGGCCACTGGGTGGCAGTATTGGTCTAGGCACCAAATGGATGTTCTCTGCACTCTCTTAGAGGAGTGGTTACTGTGGCTAAAGGAAGACTGTTCCTCACGGAAGATGGTGTGGAGAGGAGGTGGTTAGGAGGTCGCTGTGAGTGGGAGACGGCACCTAGATGTGACGCGACCACCTCACGGCGGATGGTCGCTGCCCACAGGCAGTGGTGAGGCCAGCGTGCATGGGGAGTCTGGTGGGAGCCGTAGCCTTGGTAGGCGCGTGCTGCTTTGAGAACATTTTTAGTTAACTGAAAAATTGCTAACATGCACTCAGAGGTGTGCTGTGTTTTTGCTAATTCCTGCGTGTGGATCTAGGTCTTTAGGGAAATGCAAATGTATGGTCACTGTTTCTGAAAAGTAAGCTGCAGTCAAATATGACGAATGGTGTTTTTCATAATTGTTTTTATGTTTATATTCTAAGGCATATATTAAAATCTACCAAGGAGAAGATCTGCCTCACCCCAAATCCATGCTTCAGGTAAGCAGTTCTTTGACAGTCCTGGTAGTTCACCTTTTCTTTTTTTAAAAAACTTTCATCTGTTTTTGGCCATGCTGGGTCTTTGTTGCTGCGTGAGGGCTTTCTGGAGGGGGCCCACTCTTCGTTGCAGGGCCTGGGCTTCCTGCTGCAGTGGCTTCTCTTGTTGCAGGGCCTGGGCTCTGGGGCATGCAAGTAGTTCAGTAGTTCTGGCTCATGGGCCCTAGAGCATGGGCTCAGTGGTTGCAGCACACAGGCTTAATTGCCTCGTGGTGTGTAGAATCTTCCTGGACCAGGGATCGAACCTGTGTCCCCTGCATTGGCAGGCATATTCTTCACCACTGAGCCACCAGGGAAGGTCCCCCCTTTTCATTATGCTGAGGTCTGTTCACGTTTAGCATGTTTTCAGCAGTGTGGCTGCCTTCAGATTTTCTTGTCTGTATTCATGGTGGTGGAGTTAGAACAGCTTCCCCCAAAAAGTATTGTACGCAGGTTAAACATAGCCCATTCCGTTAAGACAAGTCTTCTATTTCCTGTTGTCTATTTTCATAAAACATGTCCTGACTTATCTATTTACTAATCAGGTTTTTCATTTTCAGCAAGTTTTATTATCAACATTTTTATGTTTTCAAGATGTCAGTTTGTAAATACATATGATTTCTGACTTACACACGCTGAAGTAAGGTTGTTTATTGCCAAATGTTTATTTCTTTACTAGACAAACATTTTCACAAAGGGGGTTAGCGTGTGAGATTGGTATTATAAAGATAAATTTTTTCTCTTCTGAGTTGCATCTATTTCTTAACATATAAAATTGAAGCAAAGGAAATATTTTCAGAGGTTTAGTTTTATGACAAAGATTCTTATGTATGAGAATTTTTTTTGCAGAAAATCTGGCAGAAAAGGTGTATTTTATTTAATCAGTTGGACTTTGTGGAAACCTGAAAAATAATAGAAAAATCATAAGAATGGGGAATAGAGTGAAACAAAACATCTGTTTGGTTATTTGTGGAAGAATATTAAAAGAGAAAGAATTTATAATTTGTGGTTTCCTTTCTTAAAAGGCCACTGCTGAAGCCAACAATTTAGCAGCTGCAGCCTCTGCCAAAGATGTTTATTACAACAACATGGAAGAGGTATGTTGTATATAAGTCTTATTCTGAAATATCTAACCTGGGCAATATTTTTAATTTCAGAAGTCCAAGCTTGATCCTGCTTGTATGTCTTATGATGATGAGGCAACATTCAGGTTACCCTGGTTATTGGGGCCTTTTAATTATGACCCTTTCTAAGCAAGACTTTCTTACAGTGTCACTGCTCTCGCTGATCAATATCACCCTGGTTAGTAAGTGTGCTTTTCAGAAGAATTGAACCCAGACTTTTATTGATCTTAGTCATCATTTTAAAGTTTGTTTCTAGTATCTTAAAATTTTCTAAGCTTTTCAACATTTTCACTTGTTTTATTTGGCACTTGTTTCTGAAGGATTCTTTACCACATTCTGTCTTTATTCTTGTCAGGTTTGTGGGGGAGACAAGCCTTATTTGTCTCCAGACATTCTAGAGGAGAAGCACTGCGAATTCAAACAGCTTGCCCTGGACCATTTTAAGAAGACAAAAAAGATGGGTGGGAAGGATTTTAGCCTTCGTTACCAGCAGGAGCTGGAGGAGGAGATCAAGGAACTCTATGAGAACTTCTGCAAGCACAACAGTAGCAAGAACGTCTTTAGCACCTTCCGAACCCCCGCAGTGCTCTTCACGGGCATCGTGGCTCTGTACATTGCCTCCGGCCTCACTGGCTTTATTGGTCTTGAGGTGGTGGCCCAGCTGTTCAACTGTATGGTTGGACTGCTGTTGATAGCGCTTCTCACCTGGGGGTACATCAGGTACTCTGGTCAGTATCGTGAGCTGGGCGGTGCTATTGATTCTGGTGCAGCGTATGTATTAGAGCAGGTAAGTGGTGCCAGCCCAGGAGGCTGACGGTTGATAACAGATAGATATCTGTTGTGCTTCTATTGTAAAATATCTCCATTTGGAAAAGTTCAATAGTGATAGAAGGCATGAGAAATACGCCTTTTTTTTTTGATAGGCCTTATGTTTTATTATTGTTCTTTAGGATGTTAATGTTTATTCCTAATATTTTGTTTCCATGCTTAAAACCTGCTCATTAATGCAAAAAACTTTGCAAGTTAATATACATTGTATTCTTCATGGGAAACTTTTAAATACGTGTTCATCAGACAAATTCCTGTGATTATCTCCTACATCCAAGGTTAGTTTGCTTCACTGAAAGTCATGAGCTTTGAAAAATATGAATTTAGCGGAATGTTCTGTTTTGAGATCTGCCAGTGGATGGCATCTCTTTCACTTAAATCGCTTCATCAGACCAGTGGCTCTTGACATTGACATGATCTCCAGGTTTACAGATTTGAGACTCTGCTTTGTTTTTCTGAGTAGCAGGAACAGATCAGTTAAGTTAGAAGCTTGTGGTGAAGGCTGGTGAGCTGCCCACCCACTAAAGGTTCAGCTGACCTACTTTCTGGGGCATTAGCAGCCGCCACAGGCTCCCTGACCCCTGCATTTTCATTCCCTAATTTTCTGTCTCAGTGTAGACAGAGATTTCTGAAAGTTTGTCTGTAATGGCTTGCTCTTTTGACACTGTGCTGTAATTTTATTAACTGACATGTTGAATAAATGGACTTTTGCAGGCCACTTCTCACATCGGTAATTCCACTCAGACTGCTGTAAGGGATGCGGTTGCTGGGAGACCACCTTCGGATAAAAAAGCTCAGTAGCATCCTAACGAGAGGCTCAGACGAGAGCCCTTCTAGCTCCCTCTGATTTCTGGGCTTCTGCGACGGCCACAGGCCCAGGTCTCCAGGAACGCAGACCCGGGACCATCTGGGAAGAGCAAAACACGGCACTAATAAATGAACAGACCTTTCCTGTGGTTTCAGATTCTTAAACGCACTTCCTTTTCTCTTGGAAGCATTTCTTTTCCTTGCTGGTGTAGATCCAAGCTTGTGTCTGTTTTCTCATCACTCTCTGCTTTGTGCACTTTATGGGGGAGAAAGCTAAAAGAGCAATGGAAATGCGATTTTAAGTCCTTTATGTGCCGCTTAGTGCCTTTTAAGATTGAACCCATGCTTTCGAGGACTCGATCGGGAGGAAATTGAGGACACGCACATGAAAGATGCTGTTTTGAGATGAACGGGCAGTTTGTTTGTACTCTTTTGAGAAGGATTCCTTTTTAAAAAGTTTACAAACTTGGCAAAAGCTTCAAAACTAAAGACTGACTAAAAATGATGCTATTACAGTTTTTAAATCTTATGGTATTAGAGAATTGTGTTTGCCACATAATATGGAAAAATTGTACTTAAATCTACCATACACTGAAATTTAAGGTCTGTTTCCTGGCAGGCTGGCAGTTTTGTTAGAACATATTCTGGGTTTTTTTTGTTTTTGTTTTTTTGCCTTCATTCATTCCTATAGCTTCTTTCTAGAAAAGAGGCAAACATGCCTTGAAAAGCCAGAGCTGCTCATAATAAAAGGAATGAGTTTAATACTTTAAGGAAAAAACTTGAGTTTAAATGAACCATGTGACCTCTGATACATCATCTGAACTTGTGCCTTGGTCAGACTCGCTGATTGTAGGATTATAACACATATGTGTATTGTACATAACTCACACACAGTTGTCATTCATGAGAACAGAACTTTATCGAGGACTAGAGGAAGGATTTTTACCAAGCATGCTGCCTTTAGATGATGTCCTGTTTCATGTGGCTTACGTCAAGTCTTTATCCACAATGTTTATTTGCAGTCTCCTATTCACGGTCTGATATTTTTAATGATAAAGCTAAAACTGTCAGTTTTATTTAGTGAATCATCCTTTGTTTAACTTTATACGTGACTAGACGTGACTAGTCTGGTGGCTTTAAAATATCTTTGGCTTAGTAAGGACCAAGTCCCACCCAAGTATGGATATATAATATCTAGAAAGTGTCTAAATTCTTTATTTACCTTGATTGTGTGATAAAAATTTTTGTCTATCAGTTGCCTTTTCCTTTGTTTATCATGGTGAATTATTGTGGATTCTAAAACTTCATACAACTTGCCTGCAAGTATTTATATAAGCATTCAGGTATATGAGCCTTAATTCTTAAGATAATTTTTTTTTGTTGTGGGAGGGAGGTAGGGAGTTTTAGGCAAATTCCGAGTGTAAGTTCTATATATGTGAAATATGAATGGATGGTGATGGAAAAAAGTCTTTTCTAGTCTGTCATCCTTTATCAAAGAGTATTTTTCTTGACTATTTTAACACTTTACCACTCAAGTATTTTTATAAGTTTTGAGTTAATTCTAAGTGTTTAATGTATTTTTCATATTTACATATCATCTTGCCCTGAAGTTCTTGCTATTTTATTCAGTCATGGTTAAATTTTAGAAAAATTCCAGCTTGTTCTAAAAACTGTTTACTTGCATATCAGTAATACTTAGCTTTATTAAATTAAAACCTTAGTTTTGAAATTTTGGTGCATTTTCAGGTGGCTTGTCATCTTCCTGAAGATTGATACTTATTTGCTAAAGGCCTTACAGATGTTGACATACTTAGCTTTTAATGCACTGTATAAGCATGTTTATAGATTTCAGAAGAGTTGTCTAGAATTACCCTACTTTTAATGATGAGAAAAGGATGCTATGTTTAAAACTTATTTCAATACTAAAATACTAGATTTTTAAAAAATAAAAAACATGCAACCATGTATGATTTAATGAAACCTTAGAATTTAGTTACTGTTTAAATTCACCAAATTTCTGTTTTGATCATAAAGGAATAACTTTGTTTAATTACCCTGGGGAAGCCTTTTTTTTTTTTTTTGTCTTATTCTGTCTCTGGAAATTGTTTATAGTTTTATCAGTGAGGATTTTTATGAGTTTCCTTTGGCCTCTCTATTTTTTTTATTTTTTAAGAGAATTGATGACTTTATATCAACTTTTCCAGTAAAAGGTGCATTCTCATTGCTGGCTGTAAGTAGTCCTGGGGAGGTTTATGACCAGGTTGCAAAGAATCCCTTTTTCCTCTTACCTCCCCTCAGCTGTTGGTTTGTGGGTCAGGGACGTTACTTAGGACCGTGAGGTTTTCCTGGTGTTTGTTTCTCTGCCACTCTTGCCTTTCCACGCAAGCATTTTTAGTTGGCACATTCCTACTAACATATAAAAGGTTTTCAGAATTCTCTATGAAAAGAATTCATTTTCAGTTCAGTTCAGTCGCTCAGTTGTGTCCGACTCTTTGCGACCCCATGAATGGAGCTCGCCAGGCCTCCCTATCACCAACTCCCAGAGTTCACTCAAACTAAAGTCCATCGAGTCGGCAATGCCATCCAGCGATCTAATCCTCTGTCGTCCCCTTCTCCCCTTGCTCCCAGTTCCTCCCAGCATCAGAGTCTTTTCCAGTGAGTCAACTCTTCACATGAGGTGGCCTAAGTACTGGAGTTTCAGCTTCAGCATCAGTCCTTCCAAAGAACACCCAGGACCAATCTCCTTTAGAATGGACTGGTTGGATCTCCTTGCAGTCCAAGGGAGTCTCAAGAGTTTCCTCAAACACTACAGTTCAAAAGCATCAATTCTTTGGCATTCAGCTTTCTTCACAGTCCAACTCTCACATCCATACATGACTACTTAGGAGACGTTAAATGTTAAGTTTTTTTTTTTTTTAATACTTCCTGTTAGCTTCTAAGTAAAAATGATAGAATCAAAATTTCAATTCTTTCACTGAGGACTCTTTCTAGATTGATGTGTAGACAGAATGTGGGAAAACGATCCTGTAAGATGATGGAGCGGCCTCAAGAGTCATACCTTATTTTAGCAGTATCCCAAGAAACCTGTCGCGTGGCGGTCTCTGTAGTTTCACATTTGGCAGAGTTGCTTATGAGTATTGTCTTTGTTTTACTTGATCTTTCCTTTTTTTCTCTTTCGTGAAGTAAAATGCTTTAGGTGAACAAACAAGACAAACTGCCTTGTACTGGCAGTGCATTTAACAGGTCATACCCAGCATTCCACCTGGCTTATGAAAATGGTGTCTTGGATAAGTATGTATGAGTTACAGAAAAATTAGGTGGTTGATTTAAGTCCAGGCAAAAGTGATTAAAAAACAAATATTTTGTTTTTCCCTGTTTTTTTAAACAAAATAATGTAACTTATATGGATATCTTAATAGAGCTATTTTTTTTCCCCCATGGAACTACTGAAATGTAATTTAGGATTGTTTAGGATGGCTGCCATCTAAGGTAGCCAACACAGGTTGCATCATTTGGCTTACTGTTTAGATCATCAAAATTTTAGTCAAGGAATAGGAGCATAGTGAAGAAAAGCTTCAGTTACTAACATACCAACTATTTGTGTAGGTGATGTTTTAAAATGACATTCCGAAGCCCATTTGTAAGAGACCGTTTGCAGTTGAATATTTTCCTTCTGTGAAGTCATACTGTAACTGTGTTTTGAATGGTGGCTCTCTTCTATCTTGACCTGCATAAAACAACCCTGGGAGACATTCAAATTGCTAGCTTTGTACCCAGGGATTGTCTCAGTGGATCTTGGTCTGGGTTGTGGCCCTGGAATCCCCACTTTTAAAAATAGAACCACAGATGGTTCAGAGAGCTCAGTGGGAGAGACTACTCTGAGGGATGGGAAAGTGCAATTCAGTGCTGCCTGGAGGCAAGTGGACGCCTTTTGCCTGAGATTCAAAATAGGTGGTCTCCTGCCAGATACAATCACTGAGAGTTTAGTGTTAGGAGTAATAAGGATGCGTTTAGTCCAGAGGATTACCCAAGCTCTATGAAAATGTTTCTCTAAATTAGAAAGACCTAGTGCCTTCTCTGAAAAATGAATGTACAAATATCCTATTTACCAACAGGTGTACTTAGGATTAAAAAAAAAGTTTTTCTTTGAAAAAGCAAAAATTTAGCACTGTGACTTGAACCTCTGAATCTTTTCATGCACAGAAAACCGTAAGCCATAAGTAAAAATGAGCAGAAAGGACAGAGAGGAGCATCATTTTGAAAAGTAGTGACAGAGTGCCCCTTACCAGGGGCCTTCAAGATTAATCTAAGGGCAGAAAGATGTTAGAAGAAATGTTTCTTCTTGGGAAAGCAGTCTCACATGCCAGAACTAAAATTATAAATGTAATGTTCTTATGACCAGGGGAAGATGCATCTGATTGCCAAAGTGTTCCAATTTAGATACATAAATGCTGTCATGGACTTAAGCCTTAAAGGAGTTAATACTAATTTTGAGCATATACAAAATTTCTTCTCTGATTTCTCTTTTCTTTAAGAAAATGATTTGTTAAAACACTTTCTTCCTCCTAGACTTTTTGAATGGCTTTAAAATTTAATATACTTTTTAAAAAGTGCAATGGATTAGATTATGCTATTAGTATATCAAAAGCATGTTTCTGTTTCTTAGTTTTAAGGTCATTTAATGAAATAAAGATCACAGCACCGTGTTACTTGTGTTTCTCCTTTCTCTTTAATATGGGAAGATGTGTTAAGTAGATTTGGGCTTGGTAAAGTGAATAGGGTCTCTAAGGGAATGAAAACTTGGTGTCAAAGGTGGCAGTGGTAATGTGGTTTGAGAGAGTCAGCTTTCTCTGTCCTGCAAAATAATACCACACTAGTATCTTAATCTCT
The DNA here is from genome assembly GCA_006408695.1 of Aepyceros melampus. Taxonomy (NCBI): domain Eukaryota; kingdom Metazoa; phylum Chordata; class Mammalia; order Artiodactyla; family Bovidae; genus Aepyceros; species Aepyceros melampus. Next base: position 178,453 of record SJXQ01009188.1, on the reverse strand, counting down.
AGCATAATGGCAGAGAAAGCTGTGCTGTTGACAGTATTGCATAAAATGGAGCACAAATTTTATAGTTATATGGGCTTGTGAGGACCTCTGAATTTGGAACACTTTCATTTAGTTGCCCAATCTGGAGCCAACTGGTTCAATGGTTTGTCTCTGGGAGTGGGGTGAGGTAAATACAGCTCTACTGAAAGCTTTCCCTTTTCACTGGCGACCTTGGAGGCAGTGAAGAAGTTGTTTGAACTCAAATATTGACTGATCACTTTACAAAGCTCATTCAGCCTTACAATAAAAAGATTTCTTTCCTAGTTTGAAACATACACTGGGTGGGGTCAGTAGCCTGCCATCCCTGATCATACCAGGCTGGGTGTTGCACTGAGTTCACAGTTTAGTAGGAAAGGGGCAAACTCACAAGTTAATGTAATATGGAGAGTATGGGGAGTGTTGACCCTCCATCAGTGTAAGCTGGGGGGGAAGAAAGGAGCAGAGTGAGGAAAGTGGTCATGGGTGGGTGAGGAGGAGTCAAGTAACTATGACTTCTCTTTGGTGCATTGATAGACACTTTTGCCTTTGATTACTATAAACAGTTTGCCAAGGATAAGTCCAATGCTGATTAGTTTAATACAAGAATTTTTTAAATGAGGAAGCATTTGCTTGTAATTGGATGTCTAATTGTGAAACTGGTGTGGATCAAATGTCAACAGGACTGTTATTTCCTGTTTGCTGTGACTGCATCCTTTGCTCTTGCATGTAGATTCTTCCCCACTGCTGGGGAGGGCAGGAGCAAACGAGGAAAGAGGCTTTTTGACCCATTGCCTATTACAAGGTTTGTGTGTATTTTATATACATACAAACCTCCATCCTAGAGGAAGATTCTGACTGGTCTGCCTTGGGTCATATGCTCCTTCCGGGGTCCCTGGCTGCCTTGAGGGCTGGGGCATGATAATGAGCCAGATGTGGGTCACGTGTGTCCCTCCTCAGGGTGATGGGGGTTCCTGTGACTCGTGGCTCCACCGGAACCAAGCAGAGTTGCCAAATGAGAGAATGCTGGACAAAAGCAAACGTGCTCTGCAGTTGTCAGTTCCCCAGACTGGCCTTTAGTGGAATGAGAGCCTGGAACGTCTCAGGAATGTGCTTTTAAGGGGAAATTCCCTGGTGGCTCAGAGATTAAAGCGTCTGCCTCCAATGCGGGAGACCCAGGTTCGTCACCAGAGGTGGTTATGCTGCACATTTACTAGTGGAAGCTCTTCAGGGCCTCTCAATAGGGGTTTATTTTCACCTCTTCAGTAGGGCTTGAGGGGTTGCAGGCCTAGGCAATTCACAAGGAAGTTCTACTTCACCTTCCTTTCCAAAAAGGCTGATTTTTCTGGTCAAAGCAAACTGTCAGTCACCCCGAGTGCCCTGGATACAGATCGAAAGCCTATTCACTTGGCTGGTGGGGTACCTTTCCCCTGAGGAGCGATCTGGTTTGGACTTGCATCAGAGCTTTCCAGTCAAATAACACTTTGTGGATTCTGCTCCCTTGCACGCGGTTTGTCTGCCCACACTTCCTCCCTTCCTGCTCTCCTCTTGCCCTGGCCTTGCTTCTCATACCTGCCCCACCTGCTCAGAATCCCTGCAGTCTTTTAGGTCTGCTCTGCGTGGTGTTCTGTAGTTGCCAAATCATGTCCGACTCTGTGACCCCAGGGACTGTACCCCACCAGGTTCCTCTGCCATGGGATTTCCCAGGCAAGAATACTGGAGTGGGTTGCCATTTTCTCCTCCAGGGGATCTTCCCCACCCAGGGACTGAATGCACGTCTCCTGCTTTGCAGGTGGATTTTTGATCGCTGAATCACCAGGGAAGCCCTCTTGGCATGTAACCTTGTGCCATTTTCTCAGTTACTCCTTCCTCAGAGACAGCACAATGGATTCTCCTGGAGGAGAACCCTCAGAAGACAGAGAATGGAGAGATGGCAAATAATGAAAAGTTAATATTTCCCACCTGTCACAAGAAGAATGGGCCTCTATAGCTGTGGCTGCAGAAAAGACTGGAAGAGGCTTTGTAGGCAGATAGCAGTTTAGTCCTGGCTATTTTGAACTTGGCCATCCACCCACATCAGGGTGATGGACTTGGAATGGGGCTTAAGGACGGACTGCTTTGCTGATGATGGTGCTGGCAACACGTGGTAGCTTCTCTTGGGGCCTTTCCTACAGAGCTCCACTTTTGAGAGCTATGTGAAAAGTGAAACCACAATTCCTGACATCCCTGCCCCTCAGTAGGGATATTGTTTTTCCTGGCACAGTCAGAAGGGGAAAAGAAGAAAGAAAGTAAAAAATGACATCTGGGCTGATTGAAAGCAAAGATTAAGGAGAGGCAGGAATAGGTGTGGTTTCCTCTAAACCCAAACTTTCTATTCTGAATTTGGATGGCCTTTCAAATAATCTCTTGCTCAATACACATATGATTTGTTGGGTGAGTAGTATGCACATAAAACTTTGGTGTTTATTTCAGTGTTTCTGACCTCCCTGCTGGGAAGCTGGTTTATGGATAAGCATGTACCTTTACTCCTGTTAACAATAGCCAACAGGTCCCCAGTGAGGACTTGCCCCAGGCCAGACATCAGGCTCCCACTTTATACGCCTGGCTTCATCTGTTGCTCTCCCTTTGGGGAACAACATATTTTTATTGTTACATTGTGTTACATGCTCAGTCCTGTCAGACTCTCTGCAACCCCATGGACTGTAGCCCACCAGCTCCTCTGTCCATGGAATTTTCCGGGTAAGAATATTGGAGTGGGTAGCCATTCCCTACTCCAGGGGACCCAAGTATCAAACCCATATCTCCTGCATCAGCAGGTGGATTCTTTACCACTTGAGCCACCTGAGAAGCCTATCTGACAACAATGCTGTGTATATTTTTATACATTATCTTACATATTGTACAATATCATCAGCACTCCAGTCTGCAGATGAACAAACTGAGGCTCAGAGAGGGAAGGGTGCTCTTGACCCTGTAGGTAGGTAGCCAGATTCAGGATTTGGCCAACGGGTCCTGATTCCAAGCTCAGTGCCAGCAGCGAAGGGTTAGGAAATAGTGATATACCAGACCTACTTTTACCCCTGCAGAGTCACAGCCCAGTGCACAAGAGGGGCCTGTGTTTGATCATTCCTTCCTTCATTCATGAAATGCCTACCATGTGCCAGGTTGGTGCCAGATTTGAGGGACATCTGATGGCTTGGGACCCAATAGTTAAAAATACTTTCTGTCTGCTAGGCCCTTGCCTTTAAATGGCATTAAAATTTAATAGACAGTGCCCCCTTATCCTAAGAGGATGTGTTCCAAGATCCCCAGGGAATGCCCCAAACCGGAAGTCCGGAACCCTAAAATAATCTCAGCTTATCCATAGTTCTGTCTCTCCTTGCTTTTTTTACCCAGCAGAGAGCAGGTAGAGAACTCGTGGATAACAGAGGTCTGCTGCTGTTGCTGCTGCTAAGTCGCTTCAGTCGTGTCCGACTCTGTGCGACCCCAGAGACGGCAGCCCACCAGGCTCCCCCATCCCTGGGATTCTCCAGGCAAGAACACTGGAGTGGGTTGCCATTTCCTTCTCCAATGCATGAAAGTGAAAAGTGAAAGGGAAGTCGCTCAGTCGTGTCCGACTCTTCGCGACCCCATGGACTGCAGCCTACCGGGCTCCTCCGTTCATGGGATTCTCCAGGCAAGAGTACTGGAGTGGGGTGCCATCGCCTTCTCTATAGATAGGTATACGAGATCTTGAATATTGCGCGGGGGTGGCCCCGAGCTGGGTTCTGGGGGCTCCTCTTCTCAGGGTAGTGTGTGTGCAGAGGGTTCGCGGTGAGCGGAAATCATCCTGGCCTGTCTGCCCCAGAGGCCGGGGGAGGCTGTCCCTGGCGCCCTGGGGCGTGAGCTCCGCTAGGCTGTAATCAGCCACACGGGGAGGGGCCGAGTGACCTCACGCTGGCCTGCACTCTGCGGCCATTTAACTGGTTCCCTTCTGGCGGAGGCCGCTACTGCCTTGCAAGTTCGCGAGGTGGGTGGAGCGGTACTTCCCAGCTCTTAAGGAGGGTAAGACGCTCGGGGTGGCTCTCCCGGTGTCCCAGGCTGTGTGGGGGATGGAGGACTTGGGTGAGACCGGGGTAAACAAGTTCGTTCGGTTTAGCTGAGCGCAGCGGCCGGCGCCTCGGACTTTCTGGGGCGCGGCCGCCGGGGCAGGTGACACCATCGCGCTCCCCGCCGCTGCACCGCCAGCCTCTCCGGTATCAGGTGAACCTTCCTGCCCGCCCTGCGAGGGTTCATGGCCAGGTGCAGGGGATGGGAGGGGACCGGCAAGGAACTGGAATGGAGTGAACCGGTCGTTGCCGGAGAATTTGGAGATCAACTGGGCACGGTCTCCTCCGCCAGAAACCACCGGCCCCTGGGGTCCTGGGGACGCGGCTTCTTGTTACTGACAGTGACTCCCCGCTCCCTCCTGCCTCAGGCATTTGCACAGCTGATAAAGTCAACTCCAGCCTGAAATCGAGGGCCGCCATCCCCCAAGAAGATGCGTGCACCCTTTGTAAGTAACGCGAGTGTGCGTGGGCTGGGGGTGGGGGCCGTGTCTGGGTCGGTCTGAGTCATCAGAGAACGGGTGCTTGAGGATGTGCGGGCTACAGCTCCGCTGGCCGGTGGGGTGGGCATCGGGCGTGAGACGGTCAGTGGTTAGAGTTGTCTTTAGTGTGAGTACTTGTGTGGGCAGGTCCTGTTCGCCTGAAACAGGAGCCGGGGAAGGCAGGGCCAACGGAGCTGGGAGGCCGCGAGGAGAGGCTTGCTCCGCCCAGGTCCTGTCTGCCTTCCTGAGTCAGACCAGAGCAACCGGAGGGGCTCCTGGAGCACGAGGTCTGGGCGGCACCTGCTGCACCCCACCCCGCCCCCACCGCCCGGCTTTGACCACAGGGGCGTTTTTCTGGCCTCAGCTGAGACGCTTCATGGCGCCCTGCCAGCAGCTTCCCAACTTTCACTTTCCCTATTTCTAATCTGTGATGTGGTTCAGAAATCATAAAGGGGCTTAGCACATGCTTCCTTTCAACCTATCGGGACCCTCTGCGGAGAGGTTCTGAGCCCGGGATCATGTTCACCATCGTGTTTCCTAGCTGTGGCACTTTGATCACATTTCCAGTCCCAGAGTGACGATTATGTGACTTAATACTTCTGAAGTGCTCAGAACGTGCTTCGCACACATATTAAGTGCTCATCTGTAATTCATTGTTCTGATTATGATTATGGTTTAATCCGTGTAAAGAGCTTAAGGCAGCGCTTGGTGTTAGGGTGTACCTGGCATATTGTATGCCGGGAGTGGTCATTTAAAAACATCCCTCTTCCTTTTCTAACAACATTATTTTCAGTAATAATCATGAAATAAATATTAGTAATGGCCGGAAAAGAAACCCAGTAAAGTTGCTCCGGTTCAGTTTTGTATATGAAATCATGCCAGTGAAAAAATAAAAATTGAAAAGTAGGGTAAATGTTATAGAGAAAAACAGAAGCAATGGGTTAATAGTTTTTAATGTAATTTAGAAGAAAACTTGTTCTAGTTAGGTTGGTTGTAGTCATGAATAATGACAACATTATGGTTTCTGTTTTGGAACTTTTTCTGAAAAGTTGTCCTTGACTTTGACAAAACTGATCTTAGCATATGCAACTCTCAGTAGAGGCAGACTTGTCAATCTATCTTGGCTCACAGTTGATTGAAGAACACTGTCTATTAATTTCAAAAGTTTCTTTCATATGAAACAACAGATATACAAATAGGAAAAGCCTTAAAATTAGAATCAGTTTGTCAGAGATTCAGAAAAATCCCATTTTGTAATAAATTCCAGAAACTGCAATGCTGCCTATGTCTTAAAAAATTAATTCTAGTGGCTTTTATTTTTAATTTTATTTATGTTTGTTGATCTCTAGGTTTTTTGTTTGTATGTTTTGTTTTTTGTCTGAGCCGTTCAGCTTGCGGGATTTAGTTCCCTGACCAGGGGTAGAACTCAGGCTCTAGGCAGTGAGATCGGAGAGTCCTAAGCACTGGACTGCTAGAGAATTTCTGATTTTTTATTCTTATTTTTAAACTTTATTTTATTGGAGTATAGTTGATTTATAATGTGTTAATTTCTGTTGTACAACACAGTGATTCAGTTATATATATATACACACACACACACACACACACATATATTCTTTTTAATGTTCTTTTCCTGCCGGAGTCCAGCCCGGGTAGATCCAGGGTAATTCGAAGGGGAGATGGAATCGGCGTCGTAGGAAAAAACTTATTTAATTACAAAGAGAGATTAGAAAAGAATAGTGTAGTATGAAAATTAGTGGAGAAAAAGAGGCTGAATAACTTGGTTTACGTGGAATACCAATAAAACTCCAAGACAAGGAATTTGCACCACCTACATAGGCCACGGGGGTCTTTCCATTCTCCCAAAGGAGAGGAGGCATTGAGGCCTCCCTGGTCCGATCTTAGAAGCCCAGGCAAAATTAGCAGGCTTGGTGAGTACCCACGCTCCAGATGGGAATTCAGCCAGAAAAACGGAGAACAAGAAAGAAAGACACGGGGGAGTCAATCTTTCCAGAAACTGATCTGTTTTCTTTATTTTCAGGTTTGCTTATATAGTTTTTGTTATACATAGGGATGAATACAGAGTCATGCGGGGTCAGCAGACCTGACCCTTGTCAAAATCAGGTGCTTCATATAAATGTATACAAAGGTTTTAGGGGTTTTACATCATCTTCTGGCCATGAGGCCTGCTGACATTTTATGGCCCTTTCTGATAACGGTCAGTCAACCAGAAACTTATTTTTTCCAGGGGTGATTTTTTCTTAAACCAGGCGCCACCCTCCGAAGGTACCATATAAAGTTGCATTCCTATAGGGTGAGGGTGTAGTGGGTTACAATCAAGAAAGGAATTTACTTAGCCTAACGTTTAACATGATTAATCTTAAAGGTTAATACTTATTTATCCTATATGCTAGTTATATTCATTATAAGGGCAGGGAATATGGAGATTTAGCAGCAAATATTGGCTCAACAAATGAAAAACCCTTCACCAATATAATTTCTAATCAACCCACTATACTATATTAATAATTTTCTAACTTCTCAAAAGAGTCTGTATATAGAAAGTTTAAAGCATCTCGTGCCTCTCACGGTTGGGAGGCTGTAAACAATCACATGTGGCCGGACGAACCTGCTCAGGCAGGCTAGAGAAACTTCAGAGGAGTTTGTAAGTTGAAACACTCTTGTCACACCCAGGAATTTTTATTGACTGGAGCTGCACCTTCTCCGAGAGAGGTGGTGGGGGGACAGCCCCCAATAAAGTCAGAGGTATAGGTGAGAGCATAAAACAGTAAAGTAGGCAGATTCTGGTTTTGGGGGTAGATGCTTGGGGATAGGGGGTTTCCTGAGGCTCGATCCCACCTTTGCATATGCTGAAGCCTCCTTCCTCATGACCTTTGCCATGGGTGGAGTTCCTCACGCTGGCTCCCAGCATTTTCCATTATAACTTATCACAGAATATTAACTATAGTTCCCTGTACTATACAGTAGGACTTAGTTATTTATCCATTCTAGTGACTTTTAAATATATCCACATTTAAAACATTTTGACTAAAACATCTTCACCAGAAAATCCATCATAAGTTTTATTTTATTTGGTAAAATTCTCCTGTTTTTCTGCTTTGGCAAAAATCAGAGAAAATGGCTGAATGATGGTGAACTTTGACATGTATTTAATCCATTGCTTTACAATGAGAGTTTAGTTCCCAGTGAAATTGATTCAGACTTTCAGACACTTCTCTTTTAGTCTCTTTTCTTCGGTGCTGGGAGCGCAGACACTTGTCTTCTGTTTAAACACAGTAAAATGTAGAGAGGAATTGGTAGCCCAAACTGTCCTGAAAGTGAACTTGCACCATTCTGAGCCATTCAGAACTTACTGTTGGAGCAGACACATGGAGCTGAGTCTGTGTATGTTGGAGGTTCGTTGTATAGCTAGGTTTTCTCTGATTAGACTTCCACATAGAAAACTAAGCTTTTCAAAGAATAGGAATGTGTGCTCACTTAAAGCTCACATGCATGTTATTAAATCTCGGCAGGAATTGCATGAGTTAGAACTTAGACCATTATCACTGATACTGTTTAAAAGTGTTGGCATATGGTGATAATAAACAGCAGACTGACTCTTGGTATATCTTATTGTTTTAAAATTCTCTACAGACAACTCTCGCCTGTTTGTCTGCACCCAGAGGATGGGTGCACTTTCCTACTCTATGTATGCCACTGCCTGGTTCTTGTGTGTGTGTGTATGTGTGTGTGTGTGTGTGTGTGTGTGCTTTGTCATGTCTGACTCTTTGCAACTCCATGGATTATAGACTGCCAGGCTCCTCTGTCCATGGGATTTCCCAGGCAAGAATACGGGAGTGGGTTGCTCTTCTCTTCTCCAAGGGATCTTCCCAACCCAGGAATCAAACCCACATCTCCTGTATGGCAGATGGATTCTTTGCCACTGAGCCACCTGGGAAGCCTGGCTCTTAGGACTTGACAATTGTTAGTTATTCTGATAGAAGCTCCCTGGATCTCCCTGGGTTGGAGAGGCTGCATGTCTACCATATGGGCCCACGTTTCTCTAAGCCCTTCAGTCCAGTCCTGAGGCCTCAAGGTCAGTGCCACTGTGTTCTATTAATACATTTGCTTAGGAGGCATGGTCCAAGAGCTTTGCCTTCCCTTCTCCATGCACCCTGTCCTCAAACCCGTGGCTTGTTGAGTAGCTGCTGCTGGGTAAGTGAAGATCCAAGGGGCTTTTGAGGCTCCAGATACGGAGAAATTAAAAAAAAATTTATTCAAGCTGGAGGATAATTGCTTTACAGTGTTGTGTTGGTTTCTGCTGTACAACCCGAATCAGCTATAAGTATACACACATCCCCTCCCTCTGGAGCCTCTCTACCACCCCCACTCCCATCCCACCTTCTAGGTCATCACAGAGCCCTGAGCTGAGTTCCACGTGCTACAAAACTGCCTCCCGCTAGCTTTCTATTTTACACACGGCAGTATACGTATGCCAGTGGTACTCTCTCAATTTGTCCCACCCTCCCTTCCCCTCCTGTGTCCACAAGTCTGTTCTGTACATCCGCATCTCTATTCCTGCCTGCAGATATGCAGAAATTGATGGGCCTGCTCTGGGCTCTGACTTGAGACTCTCTTATGGACCTCTTCACGACCCTCTAGGTTTGCCTGACATCCTGACAGATCTCTGTGGAGCTGGTTAAGGTGCAAAGGGGAAGAGGGAGAAGTGGATGCTTCAGGCAGGGCAGGGGTTCATCTGCACCACGGAGGGGCTTGAGTGGGAAGCAGAGTGTTCCTCTAGCCCACAAACCTCTGCTGAGAACATTGTATGTGCCTGGCTGGCTGCCCAGTGCAGCTGGTGGGCTGGGCAGGGAGACTGATTTCTCCTATCCCTGGGGCTCAGCCTGACAATTATAGTCATCATTATAGACAAAATGGGCTGTGGCTGATAAACCCTTTCTGCAGGGAAGTCAGGGGAAGGCGCTGAGGCGGCGGAGACATGAAGGATGAGTGGGAATTTGCTAGCAAACAGTCAAGGGCCTTGTGAAGCAGTGGCAAAACTCATCGTGGGGTGGTGAGCAGATGTCAGAAGCTTCATGTGAATTACTGGGTGCAGCTAAAAGAACTTGGCCTTTGGGTTCAGGAAGACCTGTAGTGTAATCCTGGCATCACTTCTTTTTAAAAATAATTTAGTTAATTTACTTTTGGCTGTGCTGGGTCTTCGTTGCCACGTGGGCTTTTCTCTAGTTGTGGCGAGTGGGGCCTGGTCTCCAGTTGCAGTTCGCGGGCTCCTTGTTGCTTGGCTTCTCTTGTTGCAGAGCACAGGCTCTAGGACAGGTGGGCTTCAGAAGTTGAGGCTCCCGGGCTCTAGAGCACAGGCTCAGTAGCTGTGGGGCACGGGCTTAGTTGCTCTATAGCATATAGGATCTTCCTGGATCAGGGATTGAACCCATGTCTCCTGCATTGGCAGGTGGATTCTTTACCACTGAGCCAGCCCGGGAAGCCCCTGGCACCACTTCTCAGGAGTTCTCTTGGGCAAGTTACTTTCCATCTCTGAGCTATTTTCTGGTGGTTAAAAATGGGGCTACTGTAAGGATTCCAAGTAACTTGTGAAAAACCTGAGGGGTGCCTGGTGGCAGCGGTGGTGGTTCCCAGATGAGTTCAGGGGAAGTCCTGGTTCCCGTGGGCTGAGGTTCAACATGTGGAACAGGTCTGGAGCTTGTGGGGGTCAAGAGCCTGGGAAGGCAGATGAGTTTTGCCTCCTTTTTCAGGATACCCATGACCTTTGGGCTGCTGGGGCTAGACTGGTGCCCGATTGGAGCTGCTACTGTCCCTCTCCCAGAGGCTGGGAGGGAAGAAGTGATGAGTCAACCCAGCCCCTCTACCTTCTTGCTGGGCCTGAAGCTGGGGAGTCTGGCCTCCTCCTTCACCCAGTTCCCTGCACCCACCCAGCCTGGGGCATGAGTCTGGGACTCTAAATGGCAACCCACTCCAGTATTCTTGCCTGGAGAATCCCAGGTACAGGAGAGCCGGGTGGGTTGCCGTCTGTGGGGTCACACAGAGTTGGACACGACTGAAGCAACTTAGCAGCAGCAGCAGCAACAGGTGTTAAGTGGTTTTTAGAGTTCTCACCCCCATTATCCCATTATTCCTGACACAAACTCTGCTGGAGAAGCTTAGAGAGGTTAAGTGATTCCTGCAGGTCACACAGCAGTGGAGCAAAGGGGCCTCAGTCTCAGGTAGACTGGGTTCTGCTTCTGAAAATGCGGCCTCAGACAGACAGTATTGAGGGTGGGCTCCTCCAGGGTTTCTTTTCTTCCTAAGTCTTTGCATTAAAATTCCCAACTCTGCTGGCAAAATCCATTCTCAGCACCCTCCCCAGACTCCAGGCTTTTGCTTTTGTTTTGAATTACATGCCTCTTGAGGGTTTCCCCAGAGTATCAGAAATGGAGTGGGTGAGATGAGGGATTTCCACACTCACCACAGCATGTGATTTGGGAACAAAGAGAACTTGCTCTCAGGCTGGGTTTCACAACCTCCAGAGTGTCTCCAGTTGGTCCTGGAGCTGTCTGTGAACCTTCCAAATCAAGAATAATAAAAACACCCCCAAGAACAGTGGCAGCAAAAACTGACATTTACAGAACGCTACCTATTTGCCAGGGCTTCCCAGGTGGCACTAGTGGGAAAGAACCCACCTGCCAATGTAGGAGACATGTTCTATCCCCAAGTCAGGAGATCCCCTGGAGGGAGGGCATTGCAACCCACTCCAGTATTCTTTTTTAAAAAATTAATTTGTTTATTTTAATTGGAGGCTAATTCCTTTACAATATTGTGGTGTTTTTTGCCATACATTGATATGAATCAGTCATGGATGTACATCCGGAAACCCCCTCCCACCTCCCTCCCCATCCCATCCCTCAGGGTTGTCCCAGTGTACTGGTTTTGAGTGCCCTGCTTCATGCATCAAACTTGGACTGGTCATCTATTTTGCATATGATAATATACGTGTTTCAGTGCTAGTCTCTCAAATCATCCCACCCTCGCCTTCTCCCACAGAGTTGAAAAGTTTGTCCTTTATATCTGTGTCTCTTTTGCTGTTTTGCATATAGGGTCATCGTTACCATCTTTCTAAATTCCAGGTATATTCATTAATATACTGTATTGCTGTTTTTCCTTCTGACTTACTTCACTCTGTATAATAGGCTCCAGTTTCATCCACCTCATTAGAACTGACTCAAATGCATTCTTTTTATTAGCTGAGTAATATCCCATTGTGTATATGTACCACAACGTTCTTATCCATTCATCTGCCGATGGACATCTAGGTTGCTTCCTTGTCTTAGCATTGTAAACAGTGCTGTGATGAACATTGGGGTACATGTGTCTCTTTCAATTCCCACTCCAGTATTCTTGCCTGGAGAATCGCATGGACAGAGGAGGCTGGCGGGGTACAGTCCATGGGGTCACAAAGAGTCAGACTCTACTGCAGCGACTGAGCACACACCTGTGTACCAGGTAGTGTTTGCTTTACGGGTATGAACTCATGTGATCCTCAGGACAGTCTCCTGAATCGTGTGCTGTAATTACCCTTATCTTAGAGCTGAGGGAACTGAGGCTGGAGTTAGGTAACGGTGACCAAGGCTACTCAGCTAATAAGTAGTACAGCTGGAATTTGAACCCTGGCTGTATGGCTTCGGAGCTCCAAGGCTGTAATCAGTATGCAGTTTCTAAAAACCAAATGCATCCTGCTTTAAACACAGCAGTCATGCTCACTAGCCTACTTTCTGTATTTTTTGTACGCCTGAACTATTTCATTAAAAAAAAATCAACATTGACAGCCTCTTCAATAAATGGTGCTGGGAAAACTGGACAGCTATATGTAAAAGAATGAAATTAGAACACTTCCTAACACCGTACACAAAGATAAACTCAAAATGGATTAAGGACCTAAATGTAAGACCAGAAACTATAAAACTCTTAGAGGAAAGCACAGGCAGAACACTCGATGACATAAATCAAAGCAAGATCAATGCTCAACATCACTCATTATTAGAGAAATGCAAATCAAAACTACAATGAGATAATCACCTCACACTGGGCAGAATGGCCATCATCAAAAAGTCTACAAACAATAAATGCTGGAGAGGGTGTGAAGAAAAGGGAATGCCCTTGCATTGTTGGTGGGAATGTAAATTGATACAGCCACTATGGAAGGTGCTATGGAGATTCCTTAAAAAACTAGGAATAAAACCACCGTATGACCCAGCAACCCCACTCCCAGGCATATACCCTGAGGAAACCAAAACTGAAAGAGAGACATGTATCCCATTGCTCATTGCAGCACTATTTACAACAGCTAGAACATGAAGCAACCTAGATGTCCATTGACAGATGAATGGATAAAGAAGTTGTGGTACCTATACACAATGGAATATTACTCAGCCATAAAAAGGAACACATTTGAGTCAGTTCTGGTGAGGTGGATGAACTTAGAACCTACTATACAGAGTGAAATGAGTCAGAAAGAGAAAGATAAATACTGTATTCTAACACACATATATGGAATCTAGAAAAATGGTACTGAAGAATTTATTTACAGGGCAACAATGGAGAAACAGACATAGAGAATAGACTTACGGACATGGGGAGAGGGGAGGAGAGGGTGAGATGTATGGAAAGAGTAACATGGAAACTTAACACTACCATATGTAAAATAGATAGCCAACAGGAATTTAAACAGGGGCTCTGTGTCAACCTGGAGGCGTGGGATGGGGAGGGAGATGGGAGAGAGGTTCGAAAAGGGGGGGATATATGTATACCTATGGCTGATTCATGTTGAGGTTTGACAGAAAAGAGCAAAATTCTGTAAAGCAATTATCCTTCAATAAAAAATAAATAAATTAAAAAAACAGATTGCAAACTTCTGACAAGGGGGCTAAATGGGGCTGAGCGTGGGCGGACTAGAATGCTTCCTAGTGGTCTTGAATGAAAGAAAAACATTCTTTTGCTTTGTTTTAATCCTTGGGTTGGAAATTCTTCTGGAAGTGCCTTTCCTTTCCCCTCTGGTCCTGTGCAGTGGCCACACCTGAGGGTCTCACACTGGCTCTGAGTTGCAGGAGTGAATGTGGGTTATCGTTCAGGGGCAGATGGCGAAATCTGCTAGAGGGCTGGGTGGTGTCCCTCCTCCTTGTGGTGGGGATGAGGTGGGGTTCAGGTTCCTGATTGGCTACTTGCGGGCTGACCCTGGGTAAGTGACCTCATCTTTTAGTCTCAGTTTCCCCAACTGCAAAATGAGGTACGACTGCCCCTCTCTGTCTAGCCTTCTCTGCCCTACGGACACCCTCTCCTGTGGTTCTCCCTCTGGGCTGCACAGTAGAATCACCTGGAGCTTAAAAAAAACACCAAAACGCCAGGCCTGGGTTCACCCCAGGGATCCTGCTTGTGACCCAACCCTAAGGTCACCCTGAGATGCTCGCACTGCTGTGCTTTGGCTCCTGTCTGGCCCCACCCCTGTTCACCTGTCTCCATCTGTCTGCTCTCTGTCTATCTGTTTTTCTGCCTCCTCTGATTGCAGCGGAGTGTGAGAGTTAAGAGTGAAGGATTTAAGGGACTTCTCTGGCAGTCCAGCGGTTAAGACTCAGCGCTTCCACTTCAGAGGGCACAGGTGTGATCCCTGGTCAGGAAATCCCATCTGCCACATGGTGTGGCCAAAAAAAAAAAAAAAAAAAAAGGGCAGGATTTGGGTTTGAATACATGCTCCCCACCATTTTTCAAGACTTCAACAAAAATCTCAGGTGCTGCCTTTCCCAGGAGGAGGTCCTCTCCTCCTGGTCTCTCTCATACCCATTTCAGCCAGGTTTTGGCCTCCAACTCCCAATAGGAGCTGTTCTAAAGATCAGCAGTGACCTTCACCCCAGACCGCTCCTCTGACCTCCAGACTCACACATGCAGCTGCCCCGCTCCAGGTGGGCATTTCACCCCAGGGTACCCTCCCCGCCAGCAGCCTGATCATTCAGCTCCTGGAAACCTTGAAGTCACATTTCACTCCTCTCTCCTTCAAACCCTCCCTCATTGCAAATCTTGTTGAGTATACCTTCAAAGAAGTCCAGAATCCATTATTTCTCATGCCCTGCTGTCCCCATCTTGTCTGAGCCATCAGCTTCTCTTTCCATCTTCCATCCTACCCTCTCCTCCTCCCCCCTGCACTCCAGCCATGCTGGTCTCCAGGATGTTCCTCAAACACACGCCTACCTGGGGCCTTTGCTCAGGCTGTCCCCTTGGCCTGCATGTTCCCAGTATCTGCAGGGCCCACTCTCTGCCTTCCCTGACACCCTTAGACTGTTGCAGCCTGCGTTCCCCCCTCCCCCCAACCCACCACATTGTGCTCCAGACCACTTAATCCTGTCTTACTTTTCTTTCTGTTTTTATTTGATATCATCATTTACTGGGGCTTCCCTGGTGGCTCAAACGATAAAGAATCCTCCTGCAATGCAGGAGATCCGAGTTCAATCCCTGGATCAGGAAGGTTCCTTGGAGAAGGGAATGGCCACCCACTCCTGTATTCTTGCCTGGAGAATCCCACAGACAGAGGAGACTGGTGGGCTACAGTCCATGGGGTCACAAAGAGTTGCACACGACCGAGCAACTAAGCACACAAACACTGAGGCTTTAAATGCATTTGAAGAATTTCTTTCTCTCTCTCTGATATTGAACAAGAGCTCTATGAAGACGGGTATCTTGGCTTTGTTCACGGGCATAGCCCAGGTACCCAGCTCTGTGAGCCTCTGTTGAGGGAATGAGCAAATGAATGAGTCCTTTGACCCTCCCAGGCAGAGGTGAGCATCCCCAAGGGGAAAGAATTCTCAAGGGGTATCACTGACCAGTTACACCACTTCCCTGAGGTGGGAGAGGGTGTTTGGTAAGGGCAGGGTGATTCTGCATGCATGCTGGCAGCCTCCGCTCCTGTAATTTGGGCAAGGCTCGGGTCTGAGACCACAGCTCGGGATAAAGGCTGGAGGCTTGGGGTCAGGAACCCAGAGAGTTCTGGAGCCCATCAGCGTGAGAGCACGTCACATGCTTGTTTCGCTGCTGTTGTCACTGTCGCCATTGTCCTGGGCGCCCCAGTGCTTTATGTCTGCCTTTCACAGACGAGTTTAAAGATATATGCAGTTGGAGTGAATAGGTGGACATATTTGTGATAAACTACATACAGTAACACAGTGGTAGAATCTAGGTGGTGGATATATGTTCACGAAAAAATGCTTTCAATTTTGAGCATTTGAAAAATTTTCATAATAAAGTGGAGAAATAATAAAGTTGGAAAGTATGCTATAAACTTAAAAATGCTCATTGCAGAAAAGCTGGAAAATGCAGAAAAATAGAAGGAAACAAAATAATCGCAACCACCACCCTTAGCCTGAGCACCTGGAGGGATCTGTTAGGATGTTGGCATATATCTTTCTAGTCTTTTGTGTATTTATTTTGTTACATAATAGTAATTGTAGGGATTACCCCAGGTTGAGCACACTGATGTTTATCAAACCTTACATTGTTTTCTGATTCTAAAGCAAATATATGTGTTTACACTTTTGCAAAACTAGAAAATAATTAAAAAGAAAATTAATATCCCAAATTCCACCACCTAGTAATAAACACTGTTTACATTTTGGTGTACTTCCACAATTTTTTTTTAATGTGTTGGTTTTCCTTTTGAAACAAAGTTAAAAAAAAATACCATTTTGTGTAAAGGTTTTTTTTTTTAACTTAAAAAATTGAGTTATCCTTGATTCTAAAGCTTTTTTATTAACCATTATGTTATGCTTATTTCTTGTCCTTAAGTATTCTTTTAAAATATAACTTTTAAAACATAACTGTACAGTATACTATATAAATATGGCAGAATTTAACTAATATCTTTATGTAGAATATTTAGGTCTCTAATGTTTTGTCATTAGATGTGAGTTTGTGACATTTTTTGTAGGCATTTCAGATTATTATTAAGAGCTGGTCTATAAAGATGGGAGTCAGAGAATATGGATATATTTAAGATTGTGTGCAGGCATGCATACTAAGTTGCTTCAGTTGTGTCTGACTCTTTGCGACCCTGTAAACCATAGCCTGCCAGACTCCTCTGTCCAAGGGATTCTCTAGGTTGCCATGCCCTCCTCCAGGGGGTCTTCCTGACCTAGGGATCCAACCCGCGTCTCTTATGTCTCCAGTATTGGCAGGCAGGTTTTTTACCACTAGCGCCACCTGGAAGCCCATTTTTAAGGTTAGTGATATAAATTGCCAAATTGGCCTTCAGAAAAGTTGTATTGATTTATACTGCTATCAATAGTGACTGAGGGTACCTGTTTACCTGCATCTTTTATTTAGTATTAGTATTTCCCCTGAACCATTTTAAAATTTATTTTTATTTGATTACTATTGAGATAGAATAAGTTTTCTTGTGTTATGGTAATATATATTTCTCTTTAAAAAGTTATTTATTATACCATCTCCATTTTTTTTTCTGTTTGTTTAAATTTTTTCTTGATTCATGAAAATTCTTTATATATTAAGGCTGTCATTTTCGTCCAGTTAGTCATGGTAGTTTGTCTGTGGTGTTTTTCCAGTGCACAGAATTTTCTGGTCTGGCTCTTTTGATTACAAGCAGCCCACTTAAGCTAGCTCAAGTAAAGAAGGTTTATTCTTCATTTTTTTTTTTTTAAGAAGGTTTATTCTAAGGATACATGTAGAGGGGTAAGGGGAAAATTTAAGTACAGGAGCTATAATAGAGCTGGGCCTCCCAGGGCTTGGGAGGCAGTTCAGGATCATAGTGATTCCAGGCACGCCACAGCTGAAATTTGTGCATCTCTAATGGCACCCCACTCCAGTACTCTTGCCTGGAAAATCCCATGGATGGAGGAGCCTGGTGGGCTGCAGTCCGTGGAGTCGCTAAGAGTTGGACACGACTGAGCGACTTCACTTTGACTTTTCAGCTTCATGCATTGGAGAAGGAAATGACAACCCACTCCAGGGCTCTTGCCTGGAGAATCCCAGGGACGGGGGAGCCTGGTGGGCTGCCGTCTGTAGGGTCGCACAGAGTCGGACACGACTGAAGTGACTTAGCAGCAGCAGCAGCAGTGCCTCACCCATGGCGTGACTCAGCCAGCTGTTCTTGATGAGCCTGCTTCCTTTTCTCCCACTGTCCAGAGGTGTCTTCTGCTTGGTCAGAGTGGGTGTGAGAACTCCAACCCTTGGTTTGGCCTGTGGTTCACTCGGGTCTCTCTTGTCTCCTCCATGTCATGATTTTTCAATTTAAGCTCTTGTGTCAAAAGCTAGTTTTTAAAATTAGTTGATTCAAATGTTTGAGAGTGAGAGAGAGGACCGTGGAGGATCACAGGCCACTGACCTGCTTGGCGTCTGGGCCTTTTTCTGGTCCAGCTGGTGGAGGCTGGGATGCCGTGGTCACGTGGTATAAAATATAGCTGCCAGGCAGTCGGGATTGTGGGTGGTCGTTTTCTCTTAAGAGGAAGTGTGAACATAGTAGGCAATGATAGAAAGTTGAAATAAGAAGAACTTTAACATTTTTTTCAATCATAAAAACTTTTCCCCCCAAATGTTTATTATTTATTTATTTATTTATTTTTGGCTGTGCTGGGTTTTCATTGCTGCGAGGGTTTTCCTCTAGTTGCGATGAGCGAGGTCTACTCTCTAGTTGCAGAGGCTTCTCTTGCTGCTGAGCCCGGGCTCTAGGGTGCGTGGGCTTCAGCAGTTGCGGTGCCTGGGCGCTAGAGAACAGGCTCAAGAGTTTTGGCACACAGGTTTAATTGTTCCAAGGCATGTGGGATCTTCCTGGATCAGGGATCAAACTTGTGTCTCCTGCATTGGTAAGTGGATTCTTCACCACTGACCCACCATGGAAACGAATAAAAACTTTCAATCTTTTACTTTATGCCTTTTTCTTTGGACTTTATCTTTAGAATGTCTTTCTCTATTCTAAGATCTGCCATGTATCCACCTATACTATTTTAGGTTTTATTTTGTGGTTTTATGCGTTACTGATCCCTGATAAAATTTAACACATTTAAATGTTAACGATTTTTAAGCATTATTAACATGGTAATATTTACAGGCTTCAAATGAAAGATGGTTTTAAGAGGTTTTGGTGACAGAGAATATTCACCTTTTCCAATTAGAAAACTTTAAGGTCATCAGTATGAAGGATTTTTTTCCCATCTAAAATTATTAAAAATTTTTTTTATCATAAAAGTAATTCACATTGATTAAAAACAATAGAATAATATAACATAAAATGTAAAAGTCTCTGAATCCCAGTCCCCCACTGTACATAGTATATAACAGTTTGATGTATTTTCCTTAGCTCGTACATAGTGTATAATATGTTTTGCTTATGAGTGGACAATGTTTTTTTTAAAATAATTTTTATAGGGGTATAGTTGATTTACGATGTTGTGTTAGCTTCAGGTATACAGCAAAGTGAGTGTGTTATGTGTTACATATACCCATTCTTTGAGATTCTTTCCCATATCTGCCATTACAGAGTATGGAGTAGAATTCCCTGCACTATATAGTAGGTTCTTATTAGTTATCTATTTTATATATAGTGGTGTGTATGTGTCAATTGCAATATTCCAATTTATCTTTCCCTACTCTCCTTCCCCCAGAGCTATAAGTTTATTTTCTACATCTGTAACTCTATTTCTGTTTTGCAGATAAGTTCATTTGTAGCCTAGTTTTAGATTTCACATAAAAGCAATATCATATATTTGTCACAATGATGTTTTTGAAACAATAGTGGGATAATGTTTTCCAACTTATCTTTTCGATTGCTTCTGTGTCTGCTCATGTAAAACCAACCTGTTCTCTCTATTGGCTGTATATACATACACATATAAGATAATTTATTTCTATTTCACTGGTCCTTATTAATGGTCGTCTAGGTTGTTTTTCCAATACGAATTGTGGAGGCCAGATATTGTTCCCCATTTGCTTGCTAAGGAAAATGGCTGTTACACAGCTCATTATAAGCTGTGCTTTTGTGGAGAGGATAAAGACTTTTTGTTCTGAAATCCTGTGGGTGCAGAGTCTCAGCTTTGCCATTGTCATTGCCTGCGTCGTGTGGGAGAGCCCTGGTTACTGCACTCGTGTGGGAGAGCCCTGGTTACTGCGCTCGGGAGAACTGCTGGCTTCCTGCTGGCTCACCTGTTCCTGGGGGAAGAACACCTGGCATAGCATACCACTAGATTTTAGAGCTAGGGATCAAGCTGAGTGAAGGATGGATCACTTTTGATCCAAACTTAAGGGCCAGAGAGGGAACGTTTTACTATGTCTGGTCTCTGTTGCCATAGAGAGAAAACAGCATTGGCCACAACGTAAATGATGGGGATGCCAATAAAACGTTATAGATGCTGGAGTTTGAATTTCATATAATTTCTTGTGTCACAATATATTCTTCTTTTGACTTTCCCCCCAACCATTAAAAAATGTAAACATTATTCTTTGCCAGCAGACAAAATAAGCAGAGGTACACAATGGGCCCAAGGACTGTAGTTCTCATATTTCTAAATTTATAACATGATTTCTTGAGTTTTTAATTTTGATTGAGCACAGTTGGCTGTGTGTATCATTAAGCAGTTGTTTCTCCAGTTAGAGTTTAGTGAAAGAGTGTGAATTATTCATGAGTTGTGTTCATGGCAACCTGTCCTCACTGGTCCTTGCAAGACCCCTTGTCTTCTGTTTACTTTTAAGTTCCATTATATCATCATTTTTCTCTCCATCTTCCCAATGGTTAGCTAGCATCCTAATATGTTTAATATGTGTTCTTTAATTTCTAAAATGATGTGTGTGTTTTTGAGATTCTTTTGTTGTTGCTTTTTAAAAATAATGTTTTGGGGTATGGTTCTGATAAGACGTGTATTATTGGTTTGTGTGTGGGTGTCTTTAATTTATATAAGTGGTATTTTGCAGAGCTCAGTCTTCATTTTTCCACTCAGCACTGTAGCTAAGATTGCCTGTGTGGTCACGTGAACATCGAGTCCTTGCTTCTAACTAATGCATGGGGCCCCATGGGTGAATCCATCACCTTCAGATCATTTTTAAAAAGAAATTTCCTTGAGTGGTGACATGTTTTAAGCTAGTGCATATTTGGAAATATGTACCTTTTGCCTTTTACAAGAGAAAGGCAATATGATTGAATATTAAAAAATCACAGCTTTTTTGCTTTCAAATTGTAGATATCCATTTTTCAAAGTTAAAAAATTTTATTAATTAAAAAATTAAGGTCAAATTTACTCCCTTTGGTGTTCAGTTCAGTGGGTTTTGATAAACATATACAATTGAGTAACCATTCACCGTGATCAAATACAGACTAGTACAGAAGCTTTCATTGCTCCAAAATCCCCTCATACCCCTTTCTTGTCCACCCTTTGTAGCCCCTGGCAATCATGGATTACTTTTCTGTGCTATACGGATGGCTATTCTGGAATGACATATAAATGGAATCACACAGTATGTAGATTTTTACTGTATATAGGTTTTGGTATGGCTTTTCTCACTTAGCATCAGTATTCAGTGTTACAGAGCCTGAGTTTCTTCGTACATATTTTTGTTGCTCTGTGTGTGTGTGTGTGTGTGTAGTAAACATGTTTCTATGCACAGGTCTTCTTTCATTGTGATTTTCTTGGGACATAGTGAGCTCCTTGGGTCTGCGTACCTACTAGCTGCTTATTACTTGACAGCATATTAAGTGAAAATGTTAGTCGCTCAGTTGTGTCCGACTTTTTGTGACACTATGGACTGTAGCCCACCAGGCTTCTCTGTCCATGGAAATCTCAGGCAAGAATACTTGAGTGTGCTGCCATTCCCTTCTTCAGGGGATCTTCCTGACTGAGGGATCGAACCTGTGTCCCCTTCATTGCAGGCAGACTCCTTAACATATGAGCCACCAGGGGAACCATCATATTACTCAAGTCCAAAATGTCTCCTTTTCTCATCCTTTAGCTCCTTGAGGGCTGGTTCTCTGCCTTGCCTTTATGTCCTGGGTTATTCATGGAAATGCCCAGTTAAATTCCCTTCTGGGGATCCTTGAAGACCTCCTAACTCTACCCAACAATTAATATACATTTTTCCCTTTGTTTTGGAAAACAAATGGGATTTGTAAGTTGTAACCATTGTCCAGTGTTCTGAAATAGATTCTCAGTAAGGTCTGGGTGCCTTTTTCTGGGAAGATAAATTATAACTGCTGCAATAAGACAGCATGATTTGTCTGTATACTTCCTGGCACATGGGATGCTTCTTGGCATTTTTAGTGCTTCTATAAATAGAAATGAACTGCCCTTGACCCTGCTTCACAGCCACTGTAGAGTGGTGATGGGCTATTCCCACTGCCCATCATTGCAACCCCAGGGGAGTCCACACTCCCTACTCATCTTTTTTGTTTTTAATTAATTTTTATTTTTTAGTTTGTTTTGCTTTACTGTATTCGTTTTGCTATACGTTGACATGAATCAGCCATGAGTGTACATGAACTCCCAATCCCGACCCCACCCTCCCCCCTCCCGCCCACACCATCTCTCTGGATTATCCCCGTGCATCAGTCCCAAGCATCCTGAATCCTGCATCGAACCTAGACTGGTGATTCATTTCACTTATGATATCATACATGTTACACTGCCACTCTGCCAAATCATCCCACCCTCTCCCTCTCCCACAGAGTCCAAAAGGCTGTTCTATACATCTGTGTCTCTTTTGCTGTCTCGCATACAGGTTTATCATTACCATCTTTCTAAATTCCATATATATGTGTAAGTATACTGTATTGATGTTTTTCTTTCTGGGTTACTTCACTCTGTATAATCGGTTCCAGCTTTATCCACCTCATTAGAACTGACCTACTCATCTTTGATGGAATCTCTCAGTCAGGCCAGAGTTTGGAGGTGGGATATGGACAGACCTCTATGGGTCTGTCCCCAAAGAGCAAGGGGTGAGCAGGAAAGGACAGAGGGCTGGAACAACCTCTGAGGAGCTCTGTCTCCAGGTGTCCCAAAGAGATTTATGGTTGGTTTGGATGAAGGAGGTCCAGATTAGAGTGCCCCTACCAGCAGCACTTAGAACAGTGTCTGGTACTGGGATCTCAGTACATTGAAGACAGTGATCTTGAAGATCTCCTGACTGTTCTCAGGCTCTGGGCCACTGCTCTCTTCACAGGGCGGGGCTCTGAGGAGCGTTTCAGCATCCTTCCCACCTTCCCCTGCAGATGCACGCACACCCTCACTCCCACACACACTCACTGTGATGTAATGAGAAATGTATATTTAGTCTTGGTCCTAGGTTCCTGCCACAGAGCTTCTAAAATCCGAGTAATTTCCTGAGCAGTGGGGGTAAGAGGAATGCATTTTATCATTCAGAAGAAGCCCCTTTCAACTGACCAGGTGGTCAAAGGGCTGGAGGTAGCATTAATTACCCGTGGGCAATGATCTCAACAACCAAGCCTACATAATGAAGCCTCCACAAAACCCCTAACATGGGGTGTTGGGGAGAGCGTGGAGGTGCTGGAGAGCAATGGCCCCCAGAGGGGGCAAGGAGCTCCGAATCCCTCCCCCTACAGCTTGCCTTCTGCATTCCTGGCCATTTCTGAGTTGCATATTTTGTAGTAAACGGGTCTTCTAGCAAGTAAACTGTTTTCCTGAGTTCTATGAGCTGTTCTGGCAATCCACTGAACCCAAGGAAGGGGGCTGTGGGAACCATCAATTTACAGCCAGTTGTTCAGAGCGCAGGTAACAACAACTTGCACCTGGCATCTGAAGCTCAGTCTCCTGGGACTAAGCCTGTGGGGTTTGCGCTGTCTCTGGGCCGTCAGGGTCAGAACTGAGTTAAACTGTGGGACACCCAGTCAGTGTGCACCGAGGACTGAACTGCTTAGTGTGGGAAACCCACACATCCGGTGTCAGAAGTAGAGGAGTGAGCACAGTGCAGAGAGAGTTTTCCTTGCTTGTCACACACACGAGCGTGCACTCTCACCCTCAGGAGGAGCACCCAGGGAGACATTACTGCCAGAGGCTGACTCCACCTGTCTGCCAGGCTCTGGGTCAGGGAGGGGAGTGTCTGTGGAATACCACTACCCACTCCCAGATTTGGTGGCCTCTGCAGGGCCCCCAGGTGGGCAGCTCTAGTCGGATAACCCATCTGCTTGCCTGACGGTCACTGTGGTGGTCAAGATGATGGCCTGGGAATCAGGAGGCCTAGCGTTGAGTCCTGGTCACATCACTCAGGGGCTGTGCAGTTTTGCAAAAATTTCTTTCCATCTCTGAGCCTTGATTTCCTCTTTCATCACACGGGGTTCACAACAGTGCCCACCTCAAAGGAGGGTTGTGTGAATTTATTGAACTGCACCTGTGGAACACTTAGCAGAGTGCTTGACTCAGAGTTCGAGTTCAGTAAATAATATTAAGAGTAACAAGAAGGTAGAAGCCCCAGCAAATGAAGAAACCCTTTAGGTGTGCACTTTGCAAGTCATAAAGACAGATGGGCAGGCCCGAAGTCCCTTCACACAAGCGTGTGAAGTGGGCCGGGCACTGGCGTGGCTGGGCGGGCTCGGGAGGACGTCTGGAGAGCTGTGAGATGAAGGCCGCTGAGCTGCTCCCTCTGGGCTGAGCGCCGCCCTGGTTCCCAGCTCTCCCATCACCTCTAACAGCCTTCTTCTTGGTTTTGCAGCCTGAACCCCAGCCTGGAGACCTGATTGAGATTTTCCGCCCTTTCTACAGACACTGGGCTGTCTACATTGGCAACGGATATGTGATCCACCTGGCCCCGCCAAGTAAGGGCACCCAGGGCCTCCACCGTGCTGAGGCTGGAAGCAGAGGGGATGGGGGAGCTGTGGGTAACTGGGGACCCCAACATTCTTCTTGCTCCCCAAGAAGACTTCGGCCACACTGGCCTCCTTGCAGCCTTCCTTCCTGAGGTCCTTGCTTCTGCTCTCCCTTCTGCTTGTGATGCTCTTGCCTGGCTCTCAGCACAGCTGCCTCCCTTTCAACATTCAAGTCTCAACTCAAATGGCCATTCCTGGGCGTGGCCCTCCCCAGCCTGAGCGAGGGCAGCCTCCCCTGGTCATCGTCTTCTGTGTGGCTTCACTTAATCTTCCCCACAGCCTTTTCAAAAGCTGAAAGTATCTTAGTTTTTCTATTTGTTCATTGTGAATGTCCTTTCACCAGAGCATAAACTAGTTGAGGGCAGGTGGGCTGTCTAGTTCATGCTCCTCTTCAGCACCTTAGACAAGGCCTGGCACATAGTAGGGCCTCAGTATTGAGTGACTGTGCTGAGTGAGTGTAACTGCTGGACAGGAGACAGGGAAGGCATGACAGGGATTTGGTTGTCACACTGTGAGCCTGTGCACACTCACCAGGGTGGCACTCAGCGTGTGGAGTATAACGAAGCCCTCACTGTTGGGTTTTGACTCTGAACTTGCACTTCTGGGGCTGGAACCTCCTGAACCTCTGGGCTGGAACCTCTGTGCCCCAGGCACCTAGCTTGCCTCTCCCCAGTCCCAGCCCCCTACCTGCCCGCCGAGGGGCTGAAGGCAGATGGGCCTCTGGAGCTCCCCTGATCCAGTCCCCAAGCTGACCCTCTCCCAGACTCAGGGCTCAAACACAGCACCTTCTTATTTATTTCACTGAATCCGTTAAGCACCTCCTGCCCTACTAGAAGGAAATCTGAATTCCTCTGATTTTCCAAGTCTCATAGTTGTTCTCTGGGCAGAGGGGTTCAGTCCTCTTTGGAAAGCCAAGCAGAACAGGACCTGGACTCTGATCAGACCCTCTGGCCATTGCTTGTTGCTGTCACGTGGCGTCACAGTGCAAGATGGGTCCTGCCCCGTGTAATGGGATGCTTCCCCTTCTGGGAGAGACCTGGGGGCTCCTGATCATGGCAGGGCCACAGAAGCTCTCTGAGGGCCATGAATCTCCTCTGTGATGTTCCCTGGGGCCCACCTCCTTAATGCAAGCCCAATTTTCAGTCATCGTACCATCCCTACATGATATAAGCTGGTGACCTCAAGAGGGATCTCTGTGTGGGCACCAGCTTTTGCTCCACATCATCCTGTCCCCTGTAATGGCTTCAAATCCCTTTCTTCAAGGCAGTTTCACTTCTGGAAATCTGTTTCACCTTCTAGCCTCTCAGCATTGGCCAGGGCTGTGACAGTGTGCCCCTTGAATCTCCCTGGTGTCATACCTCTAGGAGCAGCTGTGGGGTTTTGATCCCTTTGCTCCAAGGGGAATGAGATCCTTTCCTCAAATCCATCCACCTTTTCTGCAGTATAATCAGCTTTGTGTGTGTCAGGGAAGTGGAGTCTTGGTGGGATCACAAAAAATTCACATTCTATTCTCCCAGGGAGGTGGGTGTGCTCAGAGCCTGTATTTGCACAATCAAGAGGGCCACTGGGGTGTCACAGGGTGTGCAAGGCCAGTTTCTCTAGGTTAAAAAAATCACAACAAATTATGGAACTTCACTCCTCATTTCAGATAAGGAAACCAGGGACCAGAGACCACAAGGGGCTTATCCAAAGCCACACAGCTCTGACCCTGACCCTTGTGGATGTGCTGGATACTAGACTGGGGGCCGGCCCAGGACCAATCGTGTTCCTCATCCTGAATCCACAGGTGAAATCCCGGGAGCTGGTGTGGCCAGTGTCATGTCTGCACTGACCGACAAGGCCTTAGTGAAGAAGGAGCGGCTGTGTGACGTGGTTGGGAGAGACAGGTACCACGTCAACAACAAGCACGATGGCAGATACTCGCCATTGCCTCCCAGCAAAATCGTCCAGCGGGCAGAGGAGCTGGTGGGCCAGGAGGTTCTCTACAAGCTGACCAGCGAGAACTGCGAGCACTTCGTCAATGAGCTGCGCTACGGGGTCCCCCGCAGCGACCAGGTGGGTCCTCAGAGTGCCCCCATCTCCGTCTTCTCAGCTGACGGGGCATCAGTGTGGACTTGGCTGGGTGGAGACAGGCGCACAAACATGACAGGATAGCAGAGACAGAACTCTCCTCAAGAACATCATAATCAAGCTGTGGACAGGGGTGAGGTGATGGGCACCGCAGACGATTGGGAGTAGGGATGCTGGCTGAAGGCTTGAGCACAGGCATCACTGTCAGCCCGGTTGCCTAGCCCTCCCTGGCCACCTGGCCCTGACATGGACCCTTCCCACAGCCCCAGAGGCAGGTTTCATTGTCCTGCTTTACAGATGCAGAAACGGAGCCCCAGAGCACTTGTTGTTGGCCTTTCATGTCATCAAACAAATCTGTGTTCTCTCTTTTCCTGAGCTGTCTCCAACTGTGCTGATAAGTAGCAGAGGTGAGATTGAATCCCAGGTCTTTTTGACACAGCTTTTCCTGCTTGTAAAAAGCACTGTGCGCAGTCCTGCTGTAACCCAAGGGATACTCCAGGCGCCCCCAGGGAATGTTTATTTACGTAGTTGACTTTAGCCATGCTGCTGCTAAGTCGCTTCAGTCATGTCCGACTCTGTGCAACTGCATAGATGGAAGCCTTCCAGGCTCCCCCATCCCTGGGATTCTCCAGGCAAGAACACTGGAGTGGGTTGCCATGTCCTTCTCCAATGCATGAAAGTGAAAAGTCAAAGTGAAGTTGCTCAGTCGTGTCCGACTCTTAGTCACCACATGGACTGCGGCCCACCAGGCTCCTCCATCCATGGGATTTTCCAGGCAAGAGGACTGCAGTGGGGTGCCATCGCCTTCTCCGACTTTAGCCATGGCCATTCTCTTTTTTGAATCACTCCTCCTGGGAAACTAACTTCCGCTTCATTTTCTCTCACTTCCTCCCCTCCTTTTCTGGCCCTCCCCCTCTTTGTGTGTGTGTGTGTGTGTGTGTGTGACAACATTATTTTTAAACGTTCTTAGATACCAGTTGCGGAGAAGGCAGTGGCACCCCACTCCAGTACTCTTGCCTGGAAAATTCCATGGATGGAGGAGCCTGGTAGGCTGCAGTCCATGGGGTCACTAAGAGTCGGACACGACTGAGCGAATTCACTTTTGCGACTTCCCTTTCACTTTTCACTTTCATGCACTGGAGAAGGAAATGGCAACCCACTCCAGTGTTCTTGCCTGGAGAATCCCAGGGACGGAGGAGCGTGGTGGGAGGCCGTCTGTGGCATTGCACAGAGTTGGACACGACTGAAGCGACTTAGCAGCAGCAGCAGATACCAGTTGATGCAAAGGAGTATGATTTTTCTTTTTCTTTTGATGCATGGTGAGGTTAAGATCCATCAGGTTGTTGATTTTCATTACTTTTTAACTTCTTGAGATTTGATCTCTTTGTGGTCATGTGGTGGTCAAAAGTGTGGCCTTCTGGAGTCAGGCAGACCTGGGCTGGATGTGAGCTCTGCCTGTTGTCAGCTTTATGACCGTGGGGATTGATTCAAGTTCTCTCAGGTTAAACACCACTCTTGGTTTAATCAGGTTCCTTTCAAGGACCTTCCCAATGACTTTCCCAGAAGGAGGCTCTTACAAACTGTCAGAGAACTTGACATCAGACTGTGACCCAGAGATTCTGGAACTCTTCACCAAACATTGGCAGTATTACCCTGTCCATACCTAGGTAGGGGTGTACTTGATATTCCTCGATTTTTATATTAATCGTCTTTCACATTCACATATACATGCTTATATATTTATTGCATATAGGTACATATATATGGATGAACTAATCAGCATGCAAGTCAGTGCAGTAAACACCGCTGGTTATCAGCAGTATGAGGAAGAAGGCTGAGCATGGTCCTTGCTGGTGAATGGCTCCCCAGGATGTCACTGTGGCCCAGACAGGCCAGTGGACAAGACACTGGGTGAACCAAGAGAAAGAATGAACATGAGGACCATTATGACTACTTCAACTGCCACGATTTCTTAAGAGAATTTTAATTGCCACTATGCTAAGCATGAAGTGAAGTGAAATGGCTCAGTCGTGTCCGACTCTTTGCGACCCCATGGACTGTAGCCCACTAGGCTCCTCTGTCGATGGGATTTTCGAGGCAAGAATACTGGAGTGGGTTGCCATTTGGTAAAGTACAAGTGATGATATTGATCTTGGAGGGTTCCTGTGTGACAATATCATCACTTGTACTTTACCAAATGGCAACCCACTCCAGTATTCTTGCCTCGAAAATCCCATCGACAGAGGAGCCTGGTGGGCTACAGTCCATGGGGTCGCAAAGAGTCGGACACGACTGAGCCATTTCATTCACTTCATGCTTAGCATAGTGGCAATTAAAATTCTCTTAAGAAATCGTGGCAGTTGAAGTAGTCATAATGGTCCTCATGTTCATTCTTTCTCTTGGTTCACCCAGTGTCTTGTCCACTGGCCTGTCTGGGCCACAGTGACATCCTGGGGAGCCATTCACCAGCAAGGACCATGCTCAGCCTTCTTCCTCATACTGCTGATAACCAGCGGTGTTTACTGCACTGACTTGCATGCTGATTAGTTCATCCATATATATGTACCTATATGCAATAAATATATAAGCATGTATATGTGAATGTGAAAGACGATTAATATAAAAATCGAGGAATATCAAGTACACCCCTACCTAGGTATGGACAGGGTAATACTGCCAATGTTTGGTGAAGAGTTCCAGAATCTCTGGGTCACAGTCTGATGTCAAGTTCTCTGACAGTTTGTAAGAGCCTCCTTCTGGGAAAGTCATTGGGAAGGTCCTTGAAAGGAACCTGATTAAGTTACAAAGGTGATGGAAACCGAAGGAATCTGGGGGATTATGGCACCAGCGCACGTGTCTACTGGGAAATGACCTTCGCAACCTTTGTCCTGAGCCATATTTGATGCATACTGTCGTCCTAGTATCTGTCTTTACCAGCAGCTGTTAGAGACACCTTTCAGTTTTCTCCTGTATCAGTGCTTTTACCCTCTGTAGCTCACATCTTTCCCATTCTTGGATTACTCTCTAGTTTTGGTGGAATACCGCTTTGAATAGGTTCTGAGAAAGAGTGCATGTTAAAAAAGACTCTGAGTGCCTGAAAATATCTTCATTTTATCCATTTGATTGATAGTTTGACTGGGGATGGAATTTTAGGCTGGAAAAAATGTTGCCCCAAATTTAAAGGTATTGCTCCATTGTTATGTCATTTAAGCTATTCTTGTTGAGAAGTCTGAATTCGTTGTGATTTTCGAGCCTTTGTATGTGACCAATTTTATCTTTCTGGAAGTTTATAGACTCTTCTCCTTATCTTCAGCATTCTGAAAATTACTATGATAAACCTTGCATGGATCTGTTTTTATGAGTTGTATTGGGAACTTGATGACTCTTTTCAGTCTGGAAACCCCTATTCTTCACTTCTGGGAAGGTTTCCATTTTCTCTCTTTTTTTTTTAATTCTGAAGGTTGTATCCCTAGAATGCTCCTCTGATTTTCTTTTAAAAAATTTTTTATTTATTCATTTCTGACTGTGCTGGGTCTTCACTGCTGTGCGGGCTTCTGATTGTGATGGCTTCTCTTGTTGTGGAGCATGGCTCTCGGGCACATGGACTTGAGTAGCTGCAGCACGGGGGCTCAGCAGCTGCGGCTCCTGGGCTCCCAGCACAGGCTCCATAGTTGTGGTGCACGGGCTTAGTTGCTGTGTGGCAGGTGGGATCTTCCCGGGTCAGGAATGGGACCCGGATCTCCTGTATTGGCAGGCAGATTCTTTGTTATTGAGCCACCAGGGAAGCCCTCCTCTGATTTCCTTATCTTCTCTCTCCTGTTTTCCAATTTTTTATCTTTTTAAATGAGAAAACTAACATTTACTGGTATATTTAGTATAATAGAAGTTTTTTAAAAGTAGCAGTGATGATGTCAGAATAAAGAGAAACTTACGCTAAATAAATCTGATTTCATAATTTGTGGTACTACATAACAATTGAGGTCCCAATTAGACCTGGGCTTCAACTTCAGGTGAATGTCCACCCTCCTATGCAGCAATAAAATAAAAAAAGAGATTACTGTACACATTTGAGAAGTAATAAATTTAGGGTGTTGTATTAGGAAGATTTCGTAGATTTATAAAATATCTCTTAATCGTGTCATTTTTAGTTGTCCTTTAGTGGTTATTAATAGGCTGAAGAACAAATTCATACAAATAGAACTTTTTATTTCAACACAGTATTGTTACATAATCTAGTAAAATACATTTGTCAGTACACAAAAATAATGTTTAGAGCATTTCAATACAATTCCAAATCTTGAGATAGTAAAAGAACCAAGAAATATTTGTTTATTGTTCATTCTTTCTACAACATCTTCCTGAAAAATGAAGCAACACTAACTAGACACATGCCATTTCTCTTCCTGAGCCTTTAGCCTGAGGCTCCACTCATACACCTGAAAAAGGCAAACAGCGTCAGCAATTCTCCTGGACCCCCTTCAGAGAACATGAAAGCAGAATATAGAGCAAGAGGAGGCACCGTGTAAACTGTTCCCAAAGATTTCCTCGTTCACTTCTTGGCCTAGATGAGGGTTTCTCAGCCTCAGCACTGTTAACGTTTTGGGCCATTGACGATGAAGTGAAGCCTTCATTGTCCTGACTTGCTCTGTGCATTGCAGGATGTTTAGCAGCATCTGTGGCTTCTACCCTCTAGATGCCAGTAGCCTTCCCAGCCCCAGGTGTAAGAGCCAGAATGTCTATAGATATTGACAAATATGTCCCAGAGGCCAAACCCGTCCCCTCCTTGAGAATCACTGGCCAAGGCAAGCAACGATGATAATACATGGTGTGGCCAAATTAAAATGCAGCTTCCGCACTTGTCCCATCTCAGCAGAGAGGGTGGAAGTAGGGGGTGCTGGACAATGTCCAGCAGTAGTTTTCTTTGTAATTGCTGTCAAAGCAGCAACTCTCTTTCACTGAACTCATGAGGACATTTGTGTTTGTGTTAAAAGAATCTGATTGGTCATGATGTTTATTTGTGTTCAGCTCTTTAAAGCAGACTAGATTTTCCTTCAACAGACTACATGTGACTCGTCTAACTTTCCAGTTAGAGAGGGAAGCAATGGATTAAAACTAAAATGTAGTTTGTGCTTTCCATGCCCAAGTATTTTAAAACAGATTCTCCTATTTTCCATCTACCTACCTAAAAATACTCAGGTTTCAAGAAATGTATACTTAGTAAGCTTTTGTAAATAAGCCTTCACATTGAATAGTACTTTTAAAAAGAAGCAGCTAGGAGCTACACACTCAGGCTGAAGTCTATTCTGTGTCAGATAAAATTTTAAGATAAGTAGAAATTGAAGATTTGGCCAATTATGGCAGAAAGTGAAGAGGAACTAAAAAGCCTCTTGATGAAAGTGAAAGAGGAGAGTGAAAAAGTTGGCTTAAAGCTCAACATTCAGAAAACGAAGATCATGGCATCTGGTCCCATCACTTCATGGGAAATCGGTGGGGAAACAGTGGAAACAGTGTCAGACTTTATTGTTGGGGGTCCAAATCACTGCAGATGGTGACTGCAGCCATGAAATTAAAAGACGCTTAGTCCTTGAAAGAAAAGTTATGACCAACCTAGATAGCATATTGAAAAGCAGAGACGTTACTTTGCCAACAAAGGTCTGTCTCGTCAAGGCTATGGTTTTTCCAGTGGTCATGTATGGATGTGAGAGTTGGACTGGGAAGACAGCTGAGCGCCAAAGAATTGATGCTTTTGAACTGTGGTGTTGGAGAAGACTCTTGAGAGTCCCTTGGACTGCAAGGAGATCCAACCAGTCCATTCTGAAGGAGATCAGCCCTGGGATTTCTTTGGAAGGACTGATGCTGAAGCTGAAGCTCCAGTATTTTGGCCACCTCATGCGAAGAGTTGACTCATTGGAAAAGACTCTGATGCTGGGAGGTATTGGGGGCAGGAGGANGGAGAAGACTCTTGAGAGTCCCTTGGACTGCAAGGAGATCCAACCAGTCCATTCTGAAGGAGATCAACCCTGGGATTTCTTTGGAAGGAATGATGCTAAAACTGAAGCTCCAGTACTTTGGCCATCTAATGTGAAGAATTGACTCATTGGAAAAGACTCTGACCCTGGGAGGGATTGGGGGCAGGAGGAAAAGGGGACGACAGAGGATGAGATGGCTGGATGGCATCACCTACTCGATGGATGTGAGTTTGAGTGAACTCCAGGAGTTGGTGATGGACAGGGAGGCCTGGCCTGCTGTGATTCATGGGGTTGCAAAGAGTCGGACACGACTGAGCGACTGAACTGAACTGACTGACTGACTGAATGTGTAAATTTCATAAACCTGGATAAACTGCATGGCATTATTTAAAAATTACTGTAAATATTAAAGCCAACTTGCTGTCAAATATTTTATAAACATTCTTAGTTTGTAACCGCTCCTAGTCTAAATTCAGTTGCTCTCTGAGTAATATTACTCTTCTAATATCCACTTACAACATTACTGAAAGTAAAGAAAGCACATTCAAACTGTCTTTTTCCTAAAAACAATTCCAGGGCTTAA
This sequence comes from Aepyceros melampus, assembly GCA_006408695.1. Lineage (NCBI taxonomy): Eukaryota > Metazoa > Chordata > Mammalia > Artiodactyla > Bovidae > Aepyceros > Aepyceros melampus. The sequence goes on along the minus strand of SJXQ01009188.1, from coordinate 145,379 downwards.
CTCAGAGTGGACGTTTTAGCATAAGCAGCTAGTTGTCTGCAATCTGATAGCATTACAGTTTGCCCACTTTGAAAAAAAAGATAATGAAGGAGAATTTTTCTCTTTCATAAGATTCTGATTGAAGACCTCTGATGCACCATGTAGCCTATTTTCAGGATCAGAACTCCTGCAATTTCAGCACAGTGGCTGGGCCGCACCCAGCAGCCTTGCAACAAGAAAATCATCAATGGCATCTGAAGGGAGCACTGTCTCTCCCAGGAAGATCATTCTTTCTGTAAAATTTGCACCCTCAGAACTAACTATATACTACTTTTGTATTGAATGATATAGTTTGTACAAAGCATGAGCACAAACAATGAGGCTATTGTTGTTTTCCTTGACCAAGTACCTTTTGTCTGAACTGGCTCCATCAGCATTTCTTCTCACACTATGAGGTTCTGTAAAGAACTGGGGGCTTATTGTTCCTACTCCATTATCTGCAAACCATTTCTCCCACCCTGACACCTAGCTTAGCAAGGAAAACACTGGATACAAGTGGTTATATGCAGGTTCCCTATGCATAGAACGAAACAGAGCCATGGATGCCATAAAGCCAGCCTAATTACCTTTCACAGGAAGCTCTAAAGACTGACCGACAGTGGAACTTAGGTCAGTTGCTTCATTCAAACTTCTGTCCTCGTGTATTCTGCTGCCAAGGATACCAGTTCTGGGTACCTTGTGATGTTAGTTACACTAGAATTTCATATAGCTTTGCTGGACACATTTATGGCTCAGATAAGCCTGGACATCATCAAGATACATATTTTTTAACCACTGAAGCTTTCCAAATTGTTCTTTTTGTTGGGCATGTGTGAGTATTGCAGCCACAAAATATACAAGCTCTGTGCTTAAAGACTGACCGACAGTGGAACTTAGGTCAGTTGCTTCATTCAAACTTCTGTCCTCGTGTATTCTGCTGCCAAGGATACCAGTTCTGGGTACCTTGTGATGTTAGTTACACTAGAATTTCATATAGCTTTGCTGGACACATTTATGGCTCAGATAAGCCTGGACATCATCAAGATACATATTTTTTAACCACTGAAGCTTTCCAAATTGTTCTTTTTGTTGGGCATGTGTGAGTATTGCAGCCACAAAATATACAAGCTCTGTGCTTCTGGTACGAAGGGCAGAGTTGGCGGGTCATGTAAGGATGTGGATTTTGGATTCCAGGTCCACATTTTCACCCTTTATTTTGTTGAGATTTCTGATAGATTGCCTCATTGGATTTCTTGGCATCAAACCATTAAGAAAATCTTTTCCTTTTTGAATCTTGATTTTAAGCATAAATGCCTGGTTTGGTCTCAGGGGAGATTTCTTGATCCATGTTCATGATGGTCTTTTATTGGGAGAAGTACAGTTTTGCTGATTGGGGCATTGTGCCCTCATTGCAGTGAGTGTTCTCTAAGTCCTAGTGAAATTATGTGTAAAACTAATGACTTACTTTATTTTTAGTTGGAATCCAGGAAAGAGTGAAATTTTACATATGTTCAATTTTTACCATGAAACTTACTCTTACTTTTGCCTCAGTGTTGTTCTTTTTTTTCTATTTTAAGCAATACAAGTCAGATATATTAAGAGTTTAAAGTATAACATCACTACTCTTTTTCATAGTTGAGTCATATATTTAAGAACATGCAAAGGTCAATGGTTGGCTGGACTGTGCTCTGGGGATTCAGCAAGGGTGAAGATAAGTGAGGGATTTGTAGGACAGAGGTCAGAGTTTATTGAGGATTCAATAGCAATTCCTCTTCAACTTTACACTTACTTCAAGAGCTCCCTGTTGGCCAGCCAGGATTTCAACCATCTGGCTTCGTCTCCCTGTGCTTTCTACAGCCACCCTCTGGGGCTCTGTCTGCTTTAAAAACTCACAGGGTCAAAGGAGTTTCCCTCTTCATGCCTGTGTACTTTGCTGGCAGCTGGCCCCATCCACCGTTCCTTTCCCATCCTGCCCTTCTCTCCCCATTTCCCTGCCAATATTTGTTGACTCCTGAGTTTGTCAGGGAAGCTAAGGAGCATGTCTAGCTCCCTGAGCTGGACGTCCTTGTTGAATGTACAGTCTGTTCTCAGCTTCCTGACACAGAGTCTGACTCACTGTCCTCTCTCTTGCAGGTCAGAGATGCCATCATGGCAGTTGGCATCGCGGGAGTGGGCCTTGCAGCCATGGGCCTCATTGGAGTCATGTTCTCAAGAAACAAGAAACAAAAGCAGTGACTTTATACAGTCCTGTCTGCAGTGACTTTATACACTGAAGGGGTCTTGTTTGCCTAGTGGGTTTCTGCTTTGGTTTGTAGTTTTCATTCTATTTTACAATAAGGTTTATTTTCACAAGAATAAAATGAAGCCCAGTAAGGAAAGATTTTATTGGGGATAATGTATCAGAACTGCCTGGCATGAAGTCTGTTCAGAGTGCAGCGAGGCTCTGTTCCTGCTGATGCCAGGCTGTGTCTGGATCTTTGGTGATTTTCTCTCACTTTCGATTTGTGGGCTGTGTTCTTTACCTGCAGGAAACAAAGTCCAGCTCTGGTTATCTCTAGTAATGGGTGTTTCCAGTTGTGTAGGTACAGGTCGGCAGCAAGAGAGACAGACAAACCTGACTGATATGCAAGAACAGGAACCAAGGGAAACCAGGACTTTTGACCTGGAACTAGACCCAGCCCGGCTTCCAGGCGTCAGCAGCTGGAGTCTGTAGATCTCCAGTGGGGCTCAAACCAAACCAAACCACAGCCAAAATGAAAATTACATGCTCTGGCCAGTCTTGTTTAAAACTTCCCCTGCTCTCCCCAGCTTTTCTCTGCCTTATCACTTCCACCTGCAGTGATCCTGCGTCCTCTCCTCTTGGGACTTGTCATGCCCCCCAAGTCTCTGATCCCGCACCCACTCCTGTGGCGTCTCTTCCCATCCTTACGCCTGGTCTGAGAGGACCTCTTAGCACAAGCTCCTGAGAGAGAATCTGATTGGTTCGTTGTAGATCTCCAGTGGGGCTCAAACCAAACCAAACCACAGCCAAAATGAAAATTACATGCTCTGGCCAGTCTTGTTTAAAACTTCCCCTGCTCTCCCCAGCTTTTCTCTGCCTTATCACTTCCACCTGCAGTGATCCTGCGTCCTCTCCTCTTGGGACTTGTCATGCCCCCCAAGTCTCTGATCCCGCACCCACTCCTGTGGCGTCTCTTCCCATCCTTACGCCTGGTCTGAGAGGACCTCTTAGCACAAGCTCCTGAGAGAGAATCTGATTGGTTCGCTCATCACCTGAGCTGTCTACCGATTGGTTGATAGTCATTGGGCCATTAGACCCACCAGCTCTGCCCAGTGGAGCCAGGTCACGTGGTACAGAGGCTGCCTCAGACCTTATGGAGTGTGGGTGTGGGTGGTCTTTACCTGACCTGCCTGCTGCTGAGGCCTCTGGGGAGGGCTTAGGGAAGGAGGTATGACCATTCGTGATTGGTCCCTTGAGGTCTGCTTCTGTTGCAAGCTGGGTTTGGCAGATGTTCAAAGTGACCAGTTTCCTGAAAGGGGCTTTTGTGGGCTCCTCGGAAGCACCGTTCTGGGGCCAGTTGTCCTTCCCTCCACAAGGCAAGTCATCTCCTCCATCTGGTTGCCAGTGTTTCCCTTGGCAGCCTTAGTTGTCTGGGGACCATCTGACTGTGGAATCCCGGACAGGACTTGTAAATGGCTCCTTTCTAGTTCCCTCCTGCTTGGAGCATACCTGGTCTGGGAAAAGCTTATGCTCATTCTTTCCCCAGTGTTGACATGAGCATAGTTTCTCCCAGTTGGTTTCTTTTAGTTTTATCTTAGCTCTATTGATATAACATCTCATGCCTGTTTTCAAGTTTGCCAAGCTCAAGACACACAGGCCAGAATTAAAGGGGAGTCTCTTGAAGGCCCTTCTCTCACACTGGGCAGAATGTGATGTGGACCCTTGGAGTATAGATCTCCAAATGAGTTATGGAATAAAAAGGAATGAGGTAGAGTAAACACAAGAAAGCAAAACAAAAGCACCCCGTTCAATTAAAAATGAAACATTGCATATAAAAAGTGAGATTTGCGGGAATAATCAGGTAAGATGGAAGAACTAATTCCAAGTATATTGATAATGACCGTAAATATAAATGAACTAAACTTGCCAAGTAAAAGACAAACATTATACTGGATTAGAAAACGAATCCAGGGAATACTGTTTACAGCTGATACAATTGAAATATAAGGACATAAAGACTGAAGTTAATAAGATGGACAGTTCATGTGACAAGTCGTTTGACATCTTGAAAACATTAATGTTATCAAGGAAAAAAATTGAGGGTGTGTATAAACTGTCCTAGACTGAAAGGCATGTTGGAGACAAAGTAACTAAATGTGAGAAAGGACTATGAAAGCAATTTGGGTGTACTGGGGAAATTTGAATGTGAACTGGATAATGAAGAATATTAAGGAATCATGAATCTTATTAAGTGTGATAAAGGTATGAGGCTTATGTAAAACACATGGCATAAAAAATAGATGCAGATAAAATGACAAAGAAAAAAAAAGATTTTAAGCCATGCATTAGGTATATGGGTGGCCATTTTACTACTGCTTTTGTATATTAAAACACTTACATGGTATATACCTTATAAATAGCTGAAATTAAAAATTTAAACAAAATAAAACTTTCAAAATTGTTTCAATACATTTTATAGTAATATTTTTAATAGAAGACATACTAGGCAACTACTAACTAAAAACTGGTTAACTAGTTGATATTAATTAACTGAAAGCTGGCATAACTATATTGACATCAGAAAATATAAGCTTTAAACCAAAAATGATTACGAGACAGAAAGGATGAAAAGTGTGGCATAATAAGATATACACTTGGTCTTTGTCCTTGGTTCTAGGCCAGAGCTCCTAAAACCCTCAGAATTTCCTTGTTGATAGGCTTTATGTTTGGCTATTTCTAAGGAGACCCCTTTGATCACCCTGAGTTTGTACTAATGGGGTGACGTAGACCCTAATATAGCCTTAGAATGGGGCTGGTCATCAGAAAGACCCAGTGATTAGAGGGTTGGAAATTTCAGGCTACTGATCTCAGAGAAGGGAATGTGGGACGGGGTGCTGAAGATTAAGCTCTATAAAAACTGTTCAGCGAGGAGACTTGATGAACTTCCTGGTGGGGAACATACCAAGGTATCTGGAGAGTGGCTGCCTGAAGAGGACAGGGAAGCTCCTTGCCTCCTCTGCCCCCACGCCTTGCCCTCCACCTCTCTCCCATTTGGTTGCTTCTGAATTGTATCCATCCTAATAAATTGGTAAACTTTTAAGGTGCCTTTCTGAGTTCTGTGAGCCTTTCTGGAAAACTACTGAAATGTAGCAGGGGTTTTGACAAAAGTACAGGTGAGTGGTGAAGGACATCTGATGTGAAGAAAGACAGTCTTAGGGGACTGAGCACTTAGGCTGTGAAGTCTGTGTTTAGTGTCAAAATCAAACTGATTCAGTGAGCACCCAGTTGATGTCTGGAAACTCAGAGAACTAACTGCTGGTGTCGAGAAATGCTCCACAGAGTTCTGATAAAACTTTCAACTCCCTAGGAAGGTATGATATTAATAATTCTAAAATTGTTTGCATCTAATAAGAATCCTAAAAGAGATATTAAAAATTTTGGTCTGTTGTAAGGAGAAAATGACCAGTTCNATGGAATATTAAACATTGCATTAAATTATTAAATCCCATTGTTTGTTGGCTGCAGCAGTTTTAAATTACCCTTTGCAAGCCACCAGAATCAAAAAGCTGTTGGCTCCTCCCGCACTCCCTGCCCCCACCCCAATTCTTCTCCCAGCCCCTCCCATCTTCTCCTACCCACCCGGCCACTCCCGCTCAGCCTTTCCGAAAGAAGGGGGGTGACTTACTTTCTTTCGAAGGCAGTGGATTTTTCTCTTGCGTTTCCGTTTTCTTCAATTTCGACTTATCGAACTTCTCAATCTCAGCCATATCGGGTTTGTCAGACATGGTTGCAGAGGGCGCGGCAGGTACAAAGCCAAGAGGTTGAGTGAGCCACCTACTCCTCGTCTTTCTGGGCTCAGAAAACGCATTCTGCCTTCCTGTCTCCTGCCTGAAGACGCACTTTTAACTCCTTCCACTTTCATTCAGGGCTAAACATCTTCCTCTTTCTACAGGAAAAAAAAAAAGAGCGCTTTCCCGCTGCCTTTAGGATTTCAAAACGAGGGGCCAAATTGGGAAGACCGCCCACGTTAGGAGGCGGAATCTCTCGCAAGGGTGAAATTAATCACCGCCGATTAATGGCTGCGTTTCAACATAAAAGTGAAGTCATTTCAGGTTTAAGGGGAAGAAAATCGAGTAAGATTTCTGAAAATGAAGCCAAGGCTGCACAAAATGTTTTTTCTTTCTATACTTGGCCTCTTCCCCAAAGATGCGAGCCGTGCGGCTTTCTTTTCTTCTCACAAAGGCGGCAGCTGCGGCCGGGCGCCACCGACCACCGCCCTCCCCGCTTCCTCCCTCTCGCCAACAATGCAGTCAGCCGCACACAAAGCTAGATCGATTAGGATCTCCATTTAGGAGCAATTCGGCAGCTCTGCACACGTCCCCCTGCAAGAAGGACTTTTTCCAGATTTCATAATATAGCCCCGTAGCCATAAACCTAAGAGATACAGCCACGAAGCCACCGGAGGCGAGAGAAATAACTGTGAGTCTGAAGCTCCGGGCTTGGGTGGGTGTGAATTCGAACAAAGGATCTTTCTATTCCTGATTCATCACCGCCTAAGAGGCTATGCAGAATGCCTTTGAGGGTAGGAAAGAGAAAAAACTGTTCCCTTCCAAACGGCAATAGCAAAAGCCAGTTTTAATAAACATATTTAAAAATCACCGAATTCCCGACCCCGTTACCCATCTGAACGGTTTGGCATTCCCCATGATCCCGAGGAGCAGCCTTTTCCCAGGACGACCCCTCGCGCTGGGTTTCGGGGTTGTGGGGGGCGAGGGGGCGAGCGCGGGGCGGGAAAGGGAGCGGAGGGCAGGAGATAGAGGGCCCCGGGGCTCACCGGAGCGAACTGCGAGCGAGCGAAATCGGGTCTGCGCTGTGGCTGCCGCCGAGTGCCGAGCGGGGCGCGGCGGGCGCAGCTATATGCGCGCTCCTATGCAAATGAGTTGACGTCACCCGCCCGCCCGCTTAACTCCTTCGCGCCGGGTTTCGTCTCCGGAACGGCGTCCAGGGCCTGCATGGCGTTTTGGGGGGTCCGCGTCCACCCATGCACCAAGCCACGACGAGGGCGGCAAAATAAAGCGCGTAAAGCTTTATTACGCGCCGCACTTCCTTCGTAACGCATCCCCCACCCCTTTATGTCGGTTCTAGCTGCGTGGATTTTTGCAGCGGCCGCGAAAAACGGCTCTTGGGGATCCGAGCGTGATAACCAAGGGCCTGGGTGGTACCTAGCGGGACAGGCATTCCTTTACTGTGAAACTGCCTTTGTCCGTGGCAGACATCCCCCAGCCGGGGTGCAGTGTGCCTCGCCCTGCGGCCTCGCCCACTTGCAGGGCTGCGATTGCTGTGACTCAGCTTTCAGACCAGTGGAAGCCCTACGCCCCACCCTGGCCCTCTTTGTCTCGCTAGCATTCTCCTAGACTTGACTGGGAAGTAAAGCACCCTTAAGTGATTTTTTAAAAGAAAAATTTCTCATGAAACACGCCTTTTTTTTTTTCAATGCTGTAATTGTGGTGGGCACCCAAACCAAATAACCGGAATATTTGCGAGTTGGTAGTGAATTTTTCGGGGGTTTATTGAGTACGTCGCCTCCCTCTTAGAAAAATTCAGTCTCAAGTTCAAGCTCTGCTATTGACTTGCTGCCGGACCAGGGGGAAGTTCCTTTACTTTCCTGTTCCTTATTTCCCTAAATTATAAAAGTGATTGCTAAGGAGGCCCGGGTACAAGGCCAAAGGCTGCGATCCCATTATGTCTAAAACCTGAATATTAAATTGAAAAGGCGAACTCTGAATTTCGAAGGGAGTCTTTTGAGCACGATTCCATTTTGAGGTGCGTATCTGAGTTACATCCGGAAACATGGGAGCTCGAGGTAGAGTGGAGCAGTTTTCAAAATGGCACCTGACTCTGTGAGCACGAGGGACCCCCGCCCCTTGCGGCTGAAACAAGTTACAAATACCACGGGGGTGGGGCTGCCCAAGGCCTGTGAAGGGGAAAAAAGCCAGGTTGGGTTTTCAGATAAAGCAGTTAGCAGCGCAATGCTCCCCTACTCCTTCTCCCTCAGAAAATGTTTCTAGAAACCTCTTGCTAATCTCGTTTATGGCAGAGGCTTTTGTCTCACTGGGGATTAAAATCAATTGTTATATAGACTCTTAACAGTCACTGCAGGAGCACCTCCGACTTCCCCATTTCTTCATCCACTAGACTTCCTTCTTCGTGGTGGGGGGCAGGTGACCGTCTGGTTCCCCAGTTCCTGCTCTGCTCGGCGGGCAGCCATTCTGCTCCTGAACTGGGGCACTGAGCCTTCAGGCAGGCACAGGATGTCACCTCTCTGGTTCCACGTCCCTCTGACCTTCCCCTAGTTGACTGGTTGGTGAGTCCACTTCATCGTGGAAACTCAGGGTGGATTTGGGGCCCTTTTCAGCGGCAGCTGCTCCGTGCCAACACCATTTCTCTGGGGTTTGGAGAGTCCAGTTCCCCTCACCCAGCCGCTGTCAAAATCACTTCTTTCCTCCTCAGTCTCCCGATCACAAGGGGATGCCACTAAGGCTCCCCGCTTCTCCCTGAGACCTTTTCCTCAGAGAGGGATAGGCCTTGCAGAGGCAATGCAGGAGTAGAAGTCTGCAGAAGCCTGGAGCATTTTTCCAGTTAGGTAATGGAAGCTTTCCTGCTGCCTGTCTGTTTAGATACTGATAGAAAGGAAGGGAAAGTGGGGGAGGCGGCTCTCTAAAAGGAAGAGAGGGCCAAGTGTTGGCCCTGACGTCCTGACTTGCCTGGGGTGCTAGAAAGAATGGAAGGGGCAGCAGGAGGCAGATGGGAGCAAGTGCGAACTCAAGGAATATTCCTCAGAGTTGTGTGACCCTGGCCTGTGAATGAATTTTTCTGTTTTCTAGTCTGCGAAATGGGCTTGGTCAGTCCTTAACCTCTCAGGGTTGCTGGGAGACCAAAATGCTTCAGACAGTGTGTGACACTGTTGTTACTGTTTTGCTTTATTTTATTATTATTTAGGATGGAAGATTGAGAAAAAAATGCTTATTGTTTGGAATTGACTGCACATTTTGTATTAGTTCTTTGTCTTATAAAGGACCAGTTGACTGAGATTTTCATGAGATCTTTTGCTAATTTTTCAGCCAATAAAAAATAACTCCACGTAGGCATTGTAATAGGGGCTTTACATGTGTTTTCACCTTTCCTGCCCAGGGACTTTCCATGAGGAGAGATTTACAGGTGGGGAAACTGAGGCTTAGCGATCCCGGGCTGTGAAAACTCAGCCAGTAGCAACTCTGTGGTACTTATGCTGAGAAAATTCTTCAGCCCCAGACCCCAAGTCTGCACCTGAGACCCATCAGGAAGAGCGTGGGGCAAGCTGTCTTGTTTCCCACAATGCCTGGTTATGTAGTAGTTGCTCAGTTAACAGTGAAGGATGACCTGGGACTAACTGGCTTCAGTGCAGAAGGCCCTTGCACCTGACTCAACTCCACTCTGCCCCTGTGACTCAGGCCACTGTGCTTTCTTCGCTTCATCCTTTCAGTATTGATGTTTTAGACATCAGGGGGTCGTTCCTGCCTCCTAGAAGCTGCCGTTCGTAACTGGGTTAGCATGTGCTGGGCCACCACTGGAGGTGGGAGGTCTCAAGACCAAGAAAAGGCTCGTGGTTTGGAGGGACCAAAGAACAGCAAGCAGGGTGTGCTCGGCGCTCTCCAGCAAAAGCTGAGGAGACAGCCCACCCGGCCCTGGCCCTGCCTTCCTCATCCTAGGGGCCACAGACCCCATGCAGACCGTGCTGAGAGAGCCTGCCCTGGAAGGTGGCCAGCTCCAAGTCCGTGCCCAGTGGAACCAGGAAGCGGTGTCAGGGCATGCTGTGTTTCATGTTGCTTTCCGGGGCGGGCTGGACACAGATTGGAGCTATTTCCAAAGCTGGAGAAACAGGCCTTGAAGTCTGTTGAGTTCAGGAAAATTCATCCTATTATTTTTAAGTGATTTTGCACACAGCACTGATCAGAGAAGAGGAAAAGGAATGGAGATGAAGCAGGGGCTCCCAACCCTTTGCTTTCTGAGGCCCAGGTCGCTTGGTCCATGCTTCGGGGCCTCCTGCCATCTGCCCCCACCTGCCTCGATCCACCTTCCCCTGTGGCCCCGTAAGCTGCATCTGTTCATCCAAATCCCCTTAAAGACACAGCCCAAGCCCCCACACCCACCCCACCGTGATGACAGGGAGGTGATATTTAGTGATCTCGCTATATACGTTGGATCCTTGGTTAAAAGCCCTTTGTGTATAACATCTGATTTAATTCTCACCCTGAGCAGGGGCTATTAATATGCCCATTTTACTGCTGACGAAGCTGAGGCTCAGGGAATCTAAGTAATTTGCTGAAGATTATCTCCCAAGGTCTGTCTACCGTGTCTACATCTCCTGCCACGGAGGCCTATCTCTACCGGAGTCCCCAGCATGAGCGGCTCCACGTTGCACTCAGTGCCAGGGAACCAAAGGCGCCCCCAGCGAGAGGCTGAAAAGGATGGGATGTTGCCAGGAGAGCAAAGGAGGACGGAGAACACTCTTGAGAAGGTCGGCCCAGGGGGCTGCTAACTTCCCTATCCGCTTTGTTGATCTGATGGAATCTTAGAGCCAGGGGAACTTTCCAGGGGATCTCATTCCGCCCAGTTCCCTTCTGTGGCTTGAATTCGCCTCTACAACATCCCCTCCAAGTGGTTACTTGGCCTCCTCACAGCCAGGGCAACAATAAGAAGGCAGAGAACTTTCCAGTTTGCGCAGGGAACAAGGATTTTCACCCGGGGTTGCATTGAATGAGAAAAAACTGACAGGAAATAAAGTTGTGAGGCAGGCAGGGGCCAGAGGGTATAATAATAACAAAAACAACAGCCAGAACTGGCACAACAAAACCAACAGCAGCAGTAGTCATGCCCATAATAATAGCCAAGAGTCTTTTGAGGGCTCGCCATAAACAGGGGAGCTTTCCATGTATCTCCCCAAATCCTTGCACACATCTCTGACAGACACACCCTAAGGTTCCCCATTTTGCCAATGAAAGAGTCTTGGAGAAATCAGATAACTTACCCCAAACCACACAGTGAAAGCCTGAGGCGACAATGAACTCAGACTAGCTGGCTCAGAAACTGCCTCATTGAAACACACCACTTTTCTAAAAACCTACCCTAAGGCCTTTCATTGTCTTCTGTAGGCCGCTTCAGGGTAGAGTTCTGTTCCATTGCAAGAAACCATCCAGGGTTTCCAGCACTATAACGTTGAAGCATACATATCATAGTCATAGATCATATCAATTAAAAACTTGTCTGTTCCAATTTTCAAATGATTGTTACAGTAACCCAGTCTGCTCTTTGCCTCCTCTGACACAGCCTGACACAGTTGCAGTAATGAGGATTCTTTATCATGAACACTGACAGTTTCACACAGTTTTCCACTACTTTAATATTTTTCCCCACAGTCGTTCATATTATGGTGGTTAAAAACAAATTAGTAGGTCAAATAACATATTGAAAGGGGAGGCATTATGTACAGCCCATGGCCTCCTGTGTTAAAAATGAAATTAATTTCACCATGAAGTTGAATTATCATTAGCAAGTAGGAAGTGTTCATGTATTTTCACGTGCTTCTTTGAAGGACGTCAAAGCTTTTTTATAGAATATAGTTCCCACATCATCAGCAGAAGGTGGCTAATGGCTTTATGGTGAGAGAAATGAAGCTGAGGTGGGCAATGGACAGGTGGCCCAAATTTGGGGGGACACCTCACATGGGCCCTAATCAGGCTTCTCGGATGACTTATCATTGCTCCTCCCCTAGGCTGGATTTTTGGGGCCTGTGATGTGTGCTGTTGCACGAGGGCCCACACTCACAGAGGCACTGTGCTTCGCTTAATGCTCTGCCACCGCCATCTTGAAAGTCTTAATAATTTTGAACCAAGGGCCCCATGTTTTCATTCTGCACTGTGTCCCCAAGTTATGAAGCCAGTCCTGCCTCTCTCGTTCTCATTCCCTCTGTGCTCCCAATGCCCTTGGCTTTTCCTGGGGTCCACTGACTCATCTGTCTCTTCCTCTGCCTGGAATGCTCTCTCTCATCTTGACCACTCAGCTGCCCAGGTGTGGAAAGGTTTGAGTGCATACATGAGATGGTTCAGCCTCTCCCTCCTCTGCTAAGCTTCAAAGTTGCACTTGGAACTGGTGGCCTGGGGTAGTCGCCGCCTTTTTTCAAGGAGCTATGCCTGATGCATATGCTGGCTCTCTTCCCTTCTTTTCTGCCACGTTATTTTTCCTGTCCGAGGGATGCCTGCAGTGATTGGCCTTCTTGTGCATCAGAACTGACTGGCACATACCAAGGCCAATGAAGGAACAAGCCTTTCCCGGCATCTCCACCCACTTCCCCAAGTCTCCCTGGAGCCTTCCCAGGGAAAGAACCTCATAGGCATCATTTCCATCAAAGCAAGAAGATGAGGAGGAGGGTGTCATCTTTTCACTCAAAGACAACACATGGAGCAAATGAAAGCACCAGGAAAGATAGAGCTGAGTTCCAGCTTTATGCCACGCCATTTTTAGACAAGAATGAACTGTCTGAAGGGTCAAGATGATATGGACAATTGGGATTTCTAGACATCACAATGACCAAATCTCACTTTAGCAAATAGATTTGACTAAATATTTAAAAGTTAATCATATTCTTCACAGAGGTAAATAGTTAATGTTCATACAACCCAGCAATTCTACTTCTAGGTATGTGCCCCAAAGAACTGAAAGCATGTACTCAAATACTTGTATGCTGGTTCAAAGCAGCACTATTCCAATTGCCAAAAAGTGAGAACAGTCCAAATGTCCCTCAGTGGATGAATGGATAAATGAAATCTGGTCTAGCCATACGGTGGAATACTATTTAGCCATAAAAACCAATTGAAGCACTGACTCATGCTGCCACATGGAAGGCCCTTGAAAACCTGCTAAGAAGCCAGATACGGAAGACCATGTATTGTATGATTCCATTTATGTAAACCATCCAGAAGAGACAACTCCATGGAAAGAGAAAGGAGATTAGAGGTTGCCAAGGAATTGAGGAGGGAGGAAAAGGGAGTGGCAACTTAACAGGTCCAAGGTTTCCTTTTAGGGTGATGAAAATGTTTGGGAACTAATTAGAGGCAGTGATTGCACCAGGCTGTGAATGTGCTAAATGCCACTGAATTGTTCACTTTTAAATGGTTAATGTTTTGTGAACTGTAGCTCAATTTTTAAAATGAAAAAAAAAAAAGAAGAAAAGTGAATCTAGTCCCATTTCCTCATTCCCCAGGGTCTGGTTCTGAGGAAATGGGAGGGGAGTCAGGGTGGAGTAAGCTTCAGAGGTTCTTAACTCTTTTTGTGCCGGGGCGAACTGAGGAAACCTCTAGACTCTCAGAATTATATAAATGCAGAAAACAAAAAACCTGGGACCACGAATGAAAGCAGTTCCATTTCCATACAGTTACCGGAAGGGTTGTATGCATTGTGATGTAGTGATATACATGCTTCTTTCTGCATTAAATAACACACTTTAGGAGGAGGTCACACACCCAGCATAATTCAAACTGGAGATGAGTGTGTAGATAATCTGCAAATGTGGACACGTATAAAAATACCTGTGATTTCTGTTGTTGCCACAATCTCAGGAACTGCTGATAACAGGGGTTCCTTGCTGTTACAGACAGAATGTTTGAATGAAGGCGGGTGTCTATAAGCCAGGAAGTGAGCTCTCACCAGACACTGAATTTGCCAGCACCTTGACTGTGGACTCCCCAGCCTCCCAAACTGTGAGAAATAAATGTCTTTTGTTGGACTTCCCTGGTGGTCTGGGGGCTAACACTCCACACTTCCAGTTCAGGAGGCCTGAGTTCAATTCTTGGTCAGGGAACTAGATCCCACGTACCACAACTAAGACCCACCGCAACCAAATAAACAAACATTTTAAAAAATGTCTGTTGTTGAAGCTAAGAGAGGTGCCTCCACCTACCCTTGAAGGAAATGCTAACACTTGGTTAGAGGTTGATGCAAATAAAGATGTGATTTTTGTCTAAGTTCATGGATTCTCTGCAGAGGTCACTTGAATGTCTGTGGACCCGAGTCTATCTAAAAGAGATGTCTCTTAAACTAGACAAAGTCCCCAGCAGGGTTTCTGAGACAGAAAGGAAGAGATGGCTACCAGTACATCTGGGCTTCCCTGGTGGCTCAGATGGTTAAGAATCCGCTCACAATGCAGAAACCCAGCTTCCGTTCCTGAGTCCAGAAGATCCCCTGGAGAAGGGCATGGCTATCCACTCTGGTATTCTTGCCTGGAGAATCCCATGGACTGAGGATCCTGGCGGGCTACAGTCCACGGGGTCACAAAGAGTCAGACACGACTGAAGAGACTTAGCACGCATGCACACACATATCGGATAAACCACTGAAGAACTCTGCTGTGGAAATTTAATCTACTCCTTCCCCCTGCATGCTGTCTGCATGGCCTAAATTCCACAGTAGAGAATAGATTACCTAAAAAGGTTTAGGCATTAGCTCAGGGGAACCAGCATATTGGACAACAGTTGGGAAAAAAATTAAACTAACACGACCGGCTAACAGCTTACAGGTGTCACCTTACATCTGGGCTGCGGTAATTCTTATGTAATACAACTCACATTTATCTGATGTTTCTACACTTTATCAATGCATTTTCTCATTCTGGCGTCATTTTATCCTTCAAGCACCCTTATGCAGATAAAGGAATGAGGTGCTGGAATCAATCTTTCCCAGAGGATGAAACTCAGCACAGAGAGATTTTGTGACCTGCCCAAGGGTATTCAGCTGGTTAGCTGAGCCAAGACTACAAACTAACTCCTGACTTGAAACTGTAGGCCCCAGTCCTCTAGGCATGGTTTTAAGTGTCTAGAGCTCAGACAATGCATACTTTCAGGAGAAAGATTTGAGATCTAGGATGACAAGGAGCCAAATTCAGTCACTTGTGAAACACAGTCATCTATGGGCAGTATTATTAATATAACTAACTGTAGGATGGGGCTTCCCTTGTGGCTCAGCTGGTAAAGAATCTGCCTGCAATGTGGGAGACCTGGGTTTGATCCCTGGGTTGGGAAAATCCCCTGGAGAAGGGAAAGGCTACTTACTCCAGTATTCTGGCCTGGAGAATTCCACGAATTGTATAGTCCATGGGGAATTCCTCATTCATGAAAGTGGCTCACCCAACATACTTATACACATACTCTCCCTCCATTCTTATTTTACTACTTATGGTCCTTGGCACAGAGAGTAAGTGTACATTTGGACTTCAGTCTCTTTTTCTATCTACATCCAGACAGGGACATAATTTTAGTTTGGGCCAGGAGGAGGTATTTTAATGTCTGAGTTTTCTATTTTGTACTCTATGGCTATGTTTGCAGAAATGCCTTACTTTTTTAGCTAAAATACTTGATCTGGTTTTGCATATGAAAGAATGTAGGTGGCCTTGGTCCCTGGTTCCCGAGAGGGAGCCTCAAAACTTTTGGCATTTCCCAAGTGTTTGGGGTGTCTTTATTATTCCTGATGGACCTCTTGGACCAGTCCCACTTGTTTATGATAACAAGGTGACTTACAGAAAAGTTTCAAAAATACAATGAAGAAACAATGAAGATTCCTGTTTAATCATCCAGATTCACCCATTGGTAATATTTTGCTTTATCATTCTCTGACTCTCTCACTCTTTATCTGTCACCTATCTCCTAAACCCTTTGCAAATATGACATTTTTTACCTCCAAATAATTGGTGTGCATTTACTAAGAGCAAGGACCTTCTCCAGCACAGCCACTGGACAATTATCAGTAATAGGAAATTTCACATTGCTCCAACGCTGTTATCTTAGCTAGAGACCTAATTCACATTTTGCCAATTAGCCCAAGACGATCCTTATAGCATTTTATTTTCTGATCCAGGTTTCAACCCAGGAGCATGTATCACATTTAGTTGTGATGCCCCATTAGTGTATTTTAATTTAGAACTTCCTCAGTCTCTCTTGGTGTTCCATGACACGAATATTTTTGAAGACGACAAGCCAGTTGTTTTGTGGAATTTCCCTTGAATTAGGTTTGCCTGATGTTTCCTCATGATTAGATTGGGGCTTTGCCTTTTTGGCAGGAATACTACACAAAGGATATTGTGGCCTTCTCAGTGTCTCCCATCAGGAGGCACGTGGTACTGGTTTGTTCCATTGTTGGGGATGTTGATGTTGATCACTTGACTAAGGTGCTCTCTGCCAGATTCCTCCATGGAGAAGCCATTATGCTATGAGGCGTGCTTTGGATTGCATCTCTGTTCCTTACGTGGTGTGGCTCTTTTAGCAGTCCTCCAAAAGAACTCTTAGCCCAGTAATACCACAGACTGGGTGGATTACAGACAACAGAAATTTACTTCCTACAGTTCTGCAGGCTGGATGTTGAGATCAGAGTGCCAGCATCTTCGGGTGAAGGCCCTCTTCAGGGCCACAGAGTTCTCATTGTAGCCTCAAGTGGCCAAAAGGCTAGGGAGCTCTGTGTGTATGTGTGGGGGGTGGTCCTCTGTTATAAGGGCACTAATAACATTCATGAAGGCCCCACCTCTTGATACCATCACATTGAGGGATAGTATTTCAACACAAGAATTTTGGAGAAGACATGTTCGACCATACCAATCACTTATGGTGGGATTAATTGTAACCTCCAAGCAGGTGAATTACTCTCCCCACCACACACAAACCCAGCTGAGATTCTATATGACGTTGAAGGATCTGGAGAAACCATGTCAGCACCATCCCTGCTTACAGGTAACTTGGCTGTCACTTGAGCAGTACCACAGTATTCAGAGTGTATACCATTTCCAAAGGAGAAAATTTAAAAAGATAAAACATGGCAAATATATTTTCATGAAGTAGACTAATGAAGGTCTTTTCTTATTAGATGCTAGGGTATGGGGTAATGGGGGCTGCTTGTTGAACCTCATAGGATATAATTTGATCTCAAAAGGCAGACCAGAAAGTTGAAGGATTCCATCAGTGCCCTATGCAGTATTTAGACTCTCAGAGTGTCTTCGACTAGCCTGGCATTGAATATGTGTTTGAGAATCATTTGTTAGTTGAGGGGAGTCTGCTGTCCACCTACCCTGCTGGGGGACGTGGACTGAGCCTTTGGAGGGACTCATGGCTGAGAGTAACAATACAAAGGTCATCCCCAGAGGACTATCCCGTGTGTTCCAGCATTCCCCTAACGACCTGGCTGGGTAGGCAAACACCCAAAACATCCATCTTACAGTGGAAGAAACTGAGGCTCAGAGATGTAACATGCCCAAGGATGCTTGGTGAGGGAAACCAACCATTTAATGTGACAGTTTTCTTTTTCAGCATCTGATTTGCATTTTCCTCCCTCAAACAGGGGCAGCAAGTAAGGAGAAGGTGAGGCCTCAGATACTGCAAAAGTTGTTTTGACTAGGTCAATTGACATCAGTTTTGTATTTTGGGGCATATTTTGTTGTCTATTTTGCTTTGATGGGAACACACTAACATTTGTAGTTCTAAATACTCTGTTGGATCCTCTTAATAATCCCAAGAACTTGGTCTTAGGATGCTCATTTCACAGATGGAAAAACTGAGGCTGCAGTTTGGCAAATGGCTCATCTGGTTCCACAGTCTGGTCTTGAAGCCCCTTTCAGGAGCCAGAATTGATGTGAGGAGATCCCTGCCCCCTCCATAGGAAGCTTTCAGATGCAAATCAAATAAGGAACCCTCGTGTGTCCCTTTCAGACTGGCAAAGTGAGAAGGTGGGGTAAACCTCCTGACCTGAGGTTGGTCAGAACGCAAGGGAAGGAGAGTGGGAAGCAGTTCTCCCAGGTCCTGGTGGGAAGTATAAATTCAACTTTTCAGAGGTACCAATGGGTTTCCCAGCATTTCTAACATGATCTAGCGATTCCACTGTTAAAATGGCTGTATTTGGACACACGCAGAGAGAGATATCTACATCCATATACATATATATTGATAACCTTTTCCCCAGGCTGCCGTCTATGGGGTCGCACAGATTTGGACACGACTGAAGCGACTTAGCAGCAGCAACCCCATAGCACTGTTACTAAGAGGAAAACCTACAATCAACCTAAGTGTATATTAATTAGGAGGTCACTTAAATACAAGATAGACTACCCAAACAATGGAAAATGATGTGTCTGTTAGAAAAAGATTGGGGCAGGTTTATTCACAATGTCCTGGAAGAATGTCCAAAATATACTTACAAGAATAAAAGAGAACCTCAGAAATAGTGTATGGTCTCCTCTGTGCAATAAAAAAGTGAGGTGTATTGAGACAACTGCCAAAAGGGAGTTTTAAGACCCGTGAATAGAGGTTACCTCTGGGGAAGGAAAATGGACAATCCTCTATTATCTACATTTTTTCCCAGAAGCATGTACTATACCTATTTTAAAATATTTAAAATATCATTTTATGTTTTCATCTTTTATAGATTTTAAAAATATTCTTTCTGGGGATGGTGGGGGACGCTATGTATTACTGTGTGTGGGGGCAGGGGTATATGGGAAATCTCCATGCCTTTCACCCAGTTTTGCTGTGAACCTAAACTGCTCTCAAAAATAAAGCCTACTGAAAAATATAAAGAGCTATATATATTATTTGTACCCTTTCTTCGGAGAAGGCAATGGCACCCCACTCCAGTACTCTTGCTGGAAAATCCCATGGATGGAGGAACCTGGTAGGCTTCAGTCCATGGGGTCGCTGGGTCGGACCTGACTGAGCGACTTCACTTTCACCTTTCGCTTTCATGCATTGGAGAAGGAAATGGCAACCCACTGCAGTGTTCTTGCCTGGAGAACCCCAGGGACGGGGGAGCCTGGTGGGCTGCCGTCTATGGGGTCGCACAGAGTCAGACACGACTGAAGTGACTTAGCAAATAGCAACCCTTTCTTGCCCCCCAAAACTTCATAAAACCAACACAAATGGGAGCTGAGTATGCATTTGAAAAAAATCAAATGTGACCTTGGACTTGGGGTTTCTTTAGTAAGAAAACACCTTTGAAAGGAAGTGAAACAGGCCCTCAGGATGGTGTAGGGGCACTTCCTGCTTAGCTGCACTTGAAGGAACTTGAGTTCTTAAAGGGGCAGGAGGACAGTTTTCTCCAAACCATGGTTCTTACAATCCGAAATCAAACTGGCTGTAGACAGGTCCCCAGCGGACTTCCATTCTAGAAGGCAGCTCAAGTACAGTTGAGTTAGCCAGCCCTGCGCAGGCACAGTTCAGAGCCATCCTTCTGGAGAGCAGTTCTGTATTGGAGGTTTCCTTGTAAGGTGTGAGCACCACATTTCAGTTCAGTGGACTGAACTATATTTTCAGGACACTCCAGCCCTGGACTCATGTAATGGTGTATGTGTGTGTCTATTATCCATGTGTTGGATTTCTCTAAGTGGAGGCCCCAGGGACCAGGCTGTCCTATGATAAAAGGTTACATGGGTGCAGAGGCTTCGTGTTTAGCTGCTGCCATTATTTTTACATCTGCTCACTCATTGCTGCCTTCCTGACAGCCCAGCAAGTGTGTGACAGGGCAGCCAGCATCCCACTTAGAAGGGAAGGAATGGGACTGATGCCCAGCGACTTGCCCAAGGTCTCTGGGTGTGTAGCGAGCCCACAAGCAGATCCCAAGCCTAGCAGGTTGGCCTCTGGCTCAGTGCCCCCACAGGGGAGGAGCCGTGTTTCCTGGGGTTTCATCATCCGTCCGTTAGATTATGTGCAAGTAACTTTCCACTGACTTCTCCTGTGCTTGCCTCGAGGGTTAAGTGCCAATGAAGCGTGGCCGTGGGAGTTCTAACCAGGGCGGGGTCCACATGGGTAGTGGATGAGGGGAGAGCCTGGGAAAACAGGTGATGTGCGGGTGGCATCGAACTTTCCCTCTCTGCCTCTCATCCATGCCCACGATCCCCAGTGACTCCCACGTGGCGACCTTGTGGGCTTCAGGGCCTGGGAGATGAAAAAGGGTGGCACAGAGGAGGAGGTGGGAGTGGGAGACAGAACAGAGCATCTTCACAGCTCATTCCTTCTGACATCAGCCAACTGTGGCTTTCCTGGCAGATGTTCACCTCCATGGAAGCCCAGCAGAGAAGCTGCCCGCACCTGCCCTACAATCGCCATGATCACTGCCGATACTGACAGGATTCTGACGCCCTGGGGAAGACTGTGTCCTGTGTAGCCTTAAAGGAAATCTATCCTCTCCTTTTCCCCACTGTTTCCCACCTCATCCCAGCATGGATGCTCCATTTAGCAGGTTAAAAAAGCAGGGTGTTCCAAGACTGGACTTTCAGATAAATAACAGATAGCTTTTGGAGTCTAAGTTATCTCATGTGGTCTTCAAGACATTTAAATTTAAAGGTGATTCCTAGTGTATCTGAAAGTCCAGTTTAATGGGGCATTGGAGAGTTGATCTGGCAATTGTACCCTGAGAGGGGACACTTAGACCTGTCCACCAGACAGCTGAAGAGCTGTCTGTCCACCCAAACACAGGCAGGCAGACCGACAGACACACACACACACAAAGAGCCCTTAGTAAGTCTCAGGCTTCTCAGTTCTCTCCAGGGCCTCCTGCCAGCCCTGCCCCACCGGGTCCTCTGAAAGAGGAGGGAGGGGGAGGGGAAGGAGAGGGAGGAGGGAAGAGAACTCTGGCATCAGGGGCAGCAGCCCAGAGGAGGCTGCAGACAGCCCAGCAGATGGGAGCCACCACAGCACAAACAGGCCTGCGAGGCTTGGAGCTGGTCCACCAATCACAGCCGCGATCAGACCCAGAGCTCCTGTTTCAAGACAAACAGCCAAAAAGACTTCCCTGCGCTGCCTAAGGCCCGGCAGGATCTGTGCATTGAGCCGAGGCTCCTCCTCCTGCAGAGGCTGGCCCCAGCCTCGGCTTCTGGTGGCCGCACAAAGGCAGGATTGAGAACTGGCAGCCAGGGAGAGCCGGCTCCTGGGGACACAGAAAGTTTCTGTCCTCTCGCCCCTCAGCGCCTTCCAGCTCTCGTGGGGCAGAGAATGGCTGCGAGAGGCCACCAAGCGCCAGGCAGCATGCTCACACGACTGCAAGGCGCCTGCCCTTGCAGACTTCTCTTTTTAATGTACTCGATAGACAGTGAATTTACATCAAATAAAGCAATTTGTTTTAAGTTTCCGTCCGTGGATGTGGATGACCATGTGCGCCAGTGTCTCCATCATCCCAGTTGCTGGAGATACAAAATATTTCCGTGGCCCTAGAAAGTTCCTTGCCTCTCGGCCATTTGAGAGACTTGGCTTTAAATGGCGCCCTCCTGGGTGAAGCTTTGACTTTCTGAAGCAGAAGGCAGTTTCCCCACAGTCCCTGCCTCGGGAAAATCTTCTGTTGTGACGATTGCTCCCCTTGTTGCCATCTGTCTGCTTGCTCCCAGTCAGGCTTGTTTCCTTGGGGCGGGCCTAGGTTTTATTTCTGTTTGTATCTCTGGGACAGACACCTATCAGCCCTGAGGGCATAAGGCTTACTGAATGCTTTCGGGGCAGAGTCAAACCCTGCAAGTAGGAAGATGATGAATCCAGAGAGTTCCTCTTCCAAGGCAGGTAAAGATCAGGTCGTCTTCCCCTCTCCTGTGTGACCTGGCTCAACGCAGATTTCTGATCTTTTATCCGTCTCTGTTCATCTGGAGCCTGTATCAGTAAACAAAAGAAGTTTCGAGCATCAAGCCCTAAGCACCTGCACCCGCCCCAAGCTGTGCAACTGAGGAGATCAAGCTGGAGACAAGCAGGATACTGGCCCTGAGGTGCACATCAAAGGAATGATTTCAGTGAGCCCAGACTCTTGCATCTTCCCAGGAAAGCACCAAATTCATTAACTGGAGATGTCTGGTTTTCTTTATCAGTAATCTTTTGACATGCTGACTACTTGGCATTTTTGCATAAACTCCTATATTTCCTGGCTCCTCCCTTACCTCTTGAGAGCACTTTTGCAGAGTGATGTGAGAGGCTGTGATCTGGGCATAAGTCCTCAGTTTGTCCGCCAAATAAAACCTAATTCTCAACTTGTAGGTTGTGCTTTCCCTCTCTCATTTTTTTCCAGTCAACAACCCCATGTGGGAGGACCAGCCATGAGTCCTTCTTTCCAGGACAAGCAAAAGGCTTAATCCACCCTTGTGACCATAGTGTCAGCTGATGGTACCTTCATTCCCACTGACAACAGAGAAGTAATAATAAAGATGATATAACTTATATAGATGCTTCTGATCTTCAGTGTCATTCAAAATCATTGTAGAAAATCTGGAGAATATGATAACTGACACTTATGGGCTGCTTATCAAGCATGCCAGGGACCAATTCAAGCAATGCTCATTTCATCTTTAGAACAAGGTAATGTGGTAGGCATGAGGTAAGAACTAGCGCTGTTAACCTCCCCCCTACACACACCCTTTATAGAAGGAACCACCTAACTTGTCCAAATCCCATGGCTAAGAAGTGGGAGCTGGGATCTCAATCCAGGCAATTGGGCTTGAGGTGGGCCACTACCCAGGCCCCTCCCAAGTGTAAGAGAAGACTCTGGGAGAGATTTGGAAGAACACTCCTTTTTTTATTCATTTTCTGATTTTAACTGCATAGTTTCTTTCCTCTGAAATTGACAATTATTGTCATATGATATAATCACATACAAGGAACACAATCAAAGAACTGATAATACCTCTGGAAACTGGAATATTCAGAGGGAAAAATCCAAATTAAGAAATAAGTGAATGTATAGCCAGTGACAGCTGTTCTTTTCGGAAGTGAAATCAATTTTTGTCTTCTCAAGAATTTCTTCCCGAAGAAATGTATCCTGTTCGCTGTGGGCTTAAAGGCTAAGTGTGTGTAGGTGATGACACCCCAAGACAGGCCTGAGGTCCCCTAAATGAGAGGCCAGGTCATCAGGCCTCAGTAGCTTTTCCTTTTCCCCCCATATGCAGATGGTAACCCAAACTCATCATTTTGACTTGCCTGGGCTTGGGAAGATCCCCTGGAGGAGTGCATGGCAAACCATTCCAGTATTCTTACTGGGAAATCCCATGGACAGAGGAGCCGGGCGGACTACAGTCCAT